>OV049924.1:245968467-246238062 GCA_920104205.1 Eupeodes latifasciatus
ATTTAAGAAACGAAATTTACATGGGAAATTTACATGGGAAATTTTACTAACGAAAATGATAAATTTTAAATAGGAAAATTCAAAGCAAAATATGCAAATGTCATTTAAAGTGCAATTTGAAATTTAGTCCAGTGACATTTTTTGACTGTGAACATTATTATTTTTCTTTTCATACAAGAAACTTCTGTTTCATATATCCGTTTAAGAAACTTTTTTCTTGTATCCGTTCTGAGGATATAAGAAAAACTCGGTTATAAGAAACAAATATTGTGCAATTTCTCGCAGTTATTTTGATTGCCATAGAACCGGATTTTTGGTTTCGATTTTCTCATAAAACGGTTTAACGGACTGAAATCAAAATTTTTATGAAAAAGATCCTTTATACCCAAATAAAAAAATATTTTTTGAAAAAAACCGCTCTAACGATTTTTGAAAAAGAAAAAGGAAATACATTTTCTTATTTTTATGATACATAAGATGGTATTTTCAGTTTTTTTTTCAGTTAAAACTTCTTTTTTGACTTATTTAAGCAATTCATCAAATAATGAATTTCACGCTTTTTCATGTTTCTCGCTCTAACGCAAAGCTTGTTTTTGTATTTTTTCTTGTTTATTGCAAGATGCTTTAATATAGGAGCAAGTTAGTGTGATCCAGTCGTGCATTTTCTTCAAAACCTCTTTGCAAATATGTGCATCGCTGCATTTCTAATACTATTTAAATTTATTCTTATTTAGCATCAGTTTAAAGCGAAAATTCTGTAACTAAAAGCTTTCCTTAACTATGGTGGCATGATATGAGTATTTTTTTAGGAATCCGCTTTCTGCCACGCCCACTTTTCAGCATTCCTAACAGTCAAGGTTGCTGAAACGGGCATATACTATGTATCTAAAATCAACTAAATTATAAAGAAATTAAGTTAAATTTTTAGTTCAGGTAAAATTTTTATTGCATACACCCTGGGTATTTTTAATTGCCTTAGTGCATAGATTAATTCACCTTAGGCCTAAGATAAATAAATTAAATATTATTGAGTTAAGTTAATTTATTTTCAAAAATCTTAGTTTTCTAAGGCAAGTTAGCCTATTTTAATTTACCTTAGGAGTAACATAAATTGCCTTAGTACTAGGCAAAGTTATGATCGTCCAATAACATTTCAGATATAGTTTGCGGTAAAATTGGCCTAGTCCTAAGGTAAAATTGCGTTAGGACTAATATAATATTACACAGTAAGTGAGCATTGAAGATAAAAACATGTTTGGCCCTAGGTAAAATTATCTTAGGCCTAGGTAAAGTTTAACATATAGAGACTGTTGGCGGGAACATTACCCTAGTTCTTAGGTAAAATCACCTTAGACCTAAGTTAAACTAAAAAGTTAACGGGGATATATGGAATATTAACAAATATATATAGTATATATGGAAGTTAGTTTTCTAAGGCAAGTTAGCCTTTTTTTAATTTACCTTAGGACTAACATAAATTGCCTTAGTACTAGGCAAAGGTATGCTCGTCCAATAACATTTCAAATAAAAAAAATAAAATATTTCATGGTAAAAACACCTTAGTTTTCTAAGGCAAGTTAGCTTATTTTAATTTACCTTAGGACTAACATAAATTGCCTTAGTGCTAGGCAAAGTTATGCTCGTCCAATAACATTTCACATAAAAAAAAAATTAAATATTGCCTTAGTGCTAAGCAAAGTAATGCTCGTCATATAACATTACATACAAAAAAGCTAAGTTAAAATCCAAATGTTATTTTACCTAGGTCATCTAAGGTAAGTTTGCCTATTTTTCTTTACCTAGGGCGTACTCAAATTGCCTTAGAACTTGGCTAATTTATGCTCGAAAACTAACATCCATATAAAAAAAAACTACCTTAGTTTTCTAAGGAAATTTAGCCTATTTCGCGTTACCTAGGGCGTATTAAAATTGCCTTAGAGCTAGGCTAAGTTATGCTCGAAAACTAACATCCATATAAAAAAAAACCTACCTTAGTCGTTTAACGCAATTTTACACAGGTTTTTTCTCTGGGTGTGGTCTCTCACATTCAAGTGGAAAAGCAACAGTCCAGCAAATCAAGCTGAAATATGTTTGGCCATCTATGAAGAAAGATGTCATTAGTTGGGCTCGCAACTGTCTTTCATGCCAAACATCAAAAACTCATCGGCATAGCAAACTGCAACTTAACCACATTGACATGCCAGACAGTCGTTTTGATCATGTTCATTTAGATTTAGTTGTCTTGCCCATGGTTCAAGGTTACAGGTACTGCCTCACTATGATTGATCGATTTTCTAGGTGGCCGGAGGCAATTCCGTTGAAGGATATGACCGCCGACACTGTTGCTACGGCCTTTTGGACTCATTGGATTGCAAGATTCGGTTGTCCTAAAACTATCACCACTGATCAAGGGACGCAATTTGAGTCAGCACTTTTCAACGCTTTGACCAACTTGACAGGAACCAAACGTGCTCGCACAACAGCGTATCATCCACAGGCAAATGTGATGATTGAACTTTGGCACAGATCTTTCAAAGCAGCCTTATTGTGTCACTCATCATCAACAACGCCATGGACAGAGCTTCTCCCAACAGTACTGCTTGGGTTGAGAACGTGTTTTAAAGAGGACTTGAAGGCGTCTGCAGCTGATTTCCTTTATGGAACTTCTATCAGACTTCCAAATGAATTTTTCATAGACGAAAACATGCCTAATCCAAATCCTCAAAGTTTTTTGGAAAAATTTCGCGAGCAAATGCGATTGCTAAGACCTGTTCCTTCGGCACATCACATAAAAAAGAGTGTATTTGTCCTTAAGGATCTATATCAATGCTCACACGTTTTGCTTAGAACCGACGCTATAAGAAAGCCATTGGAGCCTCCTTACACTGGACCATTCGAGGTACTCGAAAGATTATCGGACCGTCTCTTCACTATTCGAATGAATAATAAAGATGTTAACGTATCAGTGGATCGACTTAAGCCTGCATTTATTGCTCAAGAAGAAAGACCAACTGAAATCAATGTGCCAAATGAGGTATCCAGCCAGCAGCAAACACTCGAGCTTCCAAGAACACCAGAACCCAGCCAGAGCCAACAGCATCAATTTGAGTTTCAAAGATCTCCAGAATTCAGTCAAAACTCACAGCAGCAACAAGATGAAGAAGCATTGAAATCTCCATCTCCAGCAAAATCCTCAAATATAAAAAGAAGAGTCGCTTTCAAAGACAATAACAATCGTGACATTGTCACTGGTGGGGGAGTAGATGTGGCAACTCCATCAGTGTCGCAAACATTACCAACACATCAACATGCCACAAAAATAGCAGCGAAAAAAATAAGAAAGAGAAAACAGATTCTGTTGCCACGACAATTTTATTAGCTCAGTTCAGTGTGCGCCTTCGTAAAGTTTATATTACTTTTCCTTTTAGTAATTTTAATGAAAAGATATATTTATTAGTCTTCGACTAAATCCTAATTGTTTTATTGGTGTATAGTCATTACACTAAAAGTCAAACAGAGCGTCCGTTAAACGGTTGAATAAATATTTGAATATTTGAAATTTAAAAAAAAGGTCAATGTAAGATGTGCGAAGGTGTGTGCACTTGAGTCAAACAGAGCGTCCGTTAAACGGTTGAATAAATATTTGAATATTTGAAATTTAAAAAAAGGTCAATGTAAGATGTGCGAAGGTGTGTTGTATAAATAAATGATTTTATTAGTAAGTGACTTAACCCAATGTACGATGTTGTTTATGGTTGTTTGAAACGATGCGACACACAAGTTGTCAGTGAACCTTTGATGGGGAAGGTTGCCCCTGTGTTGTGCGTCTCCGTTGTGTCTGTGCTCGTCTTTTTTTTTCTTTTAATTTTTTGTTAATCGTGTCGTGGAGCAACTTTACATTCAGTTAAAAAAAATAGTTTATTAAAGAAACAAAAAAAAAATATTAATTTACCAAAACAATAAATATCTCACATTACAATAAACAAGTGGTCTTAAAAACAACAAAAACAAACATAGTGCACTCTCAAATAAAACAACAATATAAGCCAGAAATCACACCACCCAAGAACAACAACAAAAACACCAATTATAAAAAAAATTATAAGCCACTCAGCACAGCACATCACAGTGAGTACCATCCCATCCTTACTTTCCCCTTCTTCCACAGTTGCACAGCCTAGTTTATGTATTAAGTTTTCATTACAATTGGAATTAATGCATATGCTAGTTTGTGCTTCAGCAGATTATTTGAATTAAATTTACTGTTTTGCATCACAGGGTCGGATCGGTCTCGTCACTGCTAAGGCATAACACTAGCAGTGAAGGGTATGGATAATTATTCTGTGTGTCAATTCAGTGAATTTTTATTCTCAATTTTATCTGAATTTTTTGTTGGCATACCGCCATACTGTTTCATACAGGCCAGCTGTTTTGGCACTAAGTGAAACCCAAGTAGGTGAGGATTCCGATCCTGCTGAATTTTTTATTCATGGGTATAGCTTGGTGCCTTTATTCTTTTTCCACCATGGCCTCGCCATATACATTAGGAATGATGTTGCTTATCAGCTCTTACCACAATATGGTAATTGCACCAATTCCTTTTTTAATTATATGTGGTTTAAATTCTCTGTAAATAAGCAAATCATTCACTACTGCTTCCTTTATCGAAGCCCAAATTTAGACAGAGTATCAACTTCTCGTGAATTTGATGCTTTGTCTGATTCCATCCAAAGAATTGTTTCGTCCTATCCTCGCACTGAAATCGTTTTTACGCGCGATTTCAATGTACACAATTCTTCATGGCTTCAACATTCAGGCCAGACAACACCCGATGGAGTGTGTGCAGAAATCTTCGCTGAGTTGAACCACCTAACTCAGCTGGTCAACGAGCCCACCCGAATATCGGACGTTGAAGGTCGAGCAGAAAACACTCTTGACTTGTTTCTTACCTCTGACCCTGATAAGTACACTGTTAGTGTTCTCTCTCCTCTAGGCACATCTGACCATTGTGTTATATCAGCAAATTTCTCGTGTCAAAACTGTTCAGTTAAAGAAAGGGCTCCTAAGAGAACCGTTTGGCAATACGAGAAAGCCAACTGGGACGGTCTCAATAATTACTTCAGGATCTTTAACTGGTCACTATGCTTCCTCGATAGTGACGTTGACGCCAGCGCTGATATGATCACAAGTTTTATTCTCCTGTGAATGAGAACTTTTATACCGAACAGGGTTAAAAGTATCAGACCTAAGGAAAACGCATGGTTTGATGCGAGCTGTAAAGAGGTTATCAGGGCCAAAGAGGTAAGTTTCCGATGCTATAAAGCCAACCGTACTGAGGAAAGCCGGAAAAAGTTCAAACAAGCCAGGAAGGCCTGCAACGCCCATATTCGACGGACCAAATTTTTACATGACCAAAAATTACGGCAAAAAATACTGCAATGTCCCAAAGGCAGTAAAAATGTTTGGTCATTTGTAAAAAACATGAGGAATTCTTCCTCTTCATCGGTTCCTACGCTCGTTGTCAATGACACTCCTTTTGTTAGCTCTTTAGAGAAAGCTAATCTCTTTGCTAGGCAGTTCGCCGCCAATTCTACGCTGCCAGTGAGTGTTATGACTCCGCCTGTACTTGAGCGAGTTAGTGATTCTATGGGACCAATCTTTTTTCGCACTCGTACTGTGGCAAGAGTCCTGAATATAAAACTGCTATGTTAGATTTGTTTAAAAAGGAAAGTGGAAAGGGTCAAGTTACAGGTAAAGGAATGTTGGATTGTTTGTAAATAAAAAAAGGGTAAATTATGATGACGATTGAAAGTGGTTTCTAGTAAATTTTATTGGTGACGATGTGAGTCACAAAACCTAATTTACGAACTAATTTATGACTGCAAAGGATCGATCGTCGTCTCCTATTTGATAGGTATTGTATTGATGAACTAAATAATCAAATATTGATATCTACGGATAATTCAACAGATGATTCTGAATATAAAACTGCTATGTTAGATTTGTTTAAAAAGGAAAGTGGAAAGGGCCAAGTTACAGGTAAGGAATGTTGGATTGTTTGTAAATAAAAAAGGGTAAATTATGATGACGATTGAAAGTGGTTTCTAGTAAATTTTATTGTTGACGATGTGAGTAGAATATGCGTCGAATGAGCATGGGAATTTTTTGTATGGCTTTTTTAATGGGTTTTGTTTTGAATAGTTTTTAATGTGTTTTTAATTGGTGCGGTATTGTGTTTGATGTATTGTTTGGCGCACGCCTTGGCGCCGCATGCGGAAGTGATGATGATGAAGGGTTGGTTTGTGATGTTGAGGATCGTAAATGTTTTATTGGATTTGAATAGAAGTGAGGAAGAGGCGGCGCGGGCTCTCTGGATATTTGGAGAATGTGCGGTGGATGGATCGTGATGATTGTGGTGGTTGCTGCCGTCGGTCGGTCGGTCGGGAGGGAGTTTAAAGAAGATGTGTGTGAAGTAGTTTTGGATATTTGGAGAATGTGCGTTTGATGGATCGTGATGATTGTGGTGGGGTGTGGGTAATGTGTTTGGTGGTGGTTGCTGCCGTCGGTCGGTCGGTCGGGAGGGAGTTTAAAGAAGATGTGTGTGAAGTAGTTTTGGATATTTGGAGAATGTGCGGCGGATGGATCGTGATGATTGTGGTGGTTGCTACCGTCGGTCGGTCGGTCGGTCGTGTCGTCGTGGTCGTCGTCGTCATGGTCGTGGTCGTCTTTGTTGTATGTCAGTAGGTAAAGGGTCCCTTGAAGAAGGAAAACAAATAAAGAAAATAGTTTTTTTTTTATTGATGTGTGAGATGGTATGTAGGGGTATGATGTATCGAGACGAGGAGGTGGCGGTGCGGCAGTGTGGTGATATGGTGATCTGTTGAAGTGAGTATGCATTTGATGGTTAATTTGTGGGTTTGTTTAGGATTTTATGAGAAGCGATCGTTTGTGTGAGGATGAGTGAGGGAAGATTTTATTTGTGTAGGGTGATGTATGGATGGGTTGGTGACCATGATGATGATTTATTTATAAATATGAGAATGAGATGGAATTGTATTTTTGTTATAATGTGAAATGGAAATGGGTATTGAGAAAAATGTTGAAAACTTTGAAAGGCTGTAACTTTTGAAGGAGGCGTTTTTCCGCAAAAATAGCCTTATTTTTCATCACCGTATATATACAACAAAATCTGAAATATTGTATTTAAGAAAAAAAAAATAAATAAATAAAATAAAGCATAAAAAAAAACATCAATTTGAAATTTACTTATTAGGTATTTATTTTAGATATGTGTATCTATGAATTATATTCAGGAGGGAAACCCAACCATTTTACAAATATTTTATCTTTTTTATAAGAAATGTGTCTGGATGTTTGGTTTTTTTTTGTAGCTCTAATTCATAGAATCCACCTTTAATAGGATGACCTTGATAGTCTTCTAGCAGATATGTTATAGGATTACTTCGTTGAATTTTTGTAATTTTAAAAATTTCAGTTGTCCAGTTTGGTGTGTATGTATCCTTTTTCAAATACATGTTTGTATTTACTGATTCTCACTGAATCTCCAACTTTGAATTTAGGAGTTAATCGAATTTTAATATATTGATATACAGAAGAGAGTAGATGTTTTTCGTTTGCAGTATTTACTTCGGAAGGTTTCATTTTTATAGTTCGATGTTTTGAATTGTTATAAGTTTTAGTTAGTGTTGACAGCATATCGGTCCATTTGTACGATCCGTTTATACTGAATTCTTTCCACATAAGGTTTTTCAGTGTTCGATTAAATCGTTCTACAATTGTTGCCTTCAATTGAGTAAATGTCGAATAATGATTAATTTTATATTTTCGCATTACATTTTGAAAAGATTTGTTGAAAAATTCTTTACCGTCATCTGTTTGAAGATTCTTTGGAATGCGACCTTTATTGAATATGTTTTGCATTGCTGGTGTTACTTCTGTTGCTGTTTTATTTTGTATCGGATAAGCCCATGGAAATTTTGAGAATGTGTCAATAACTGTAAGCAGATATCGATAATTATTGTTCTCATCCGAATACGGACCCATTTCAACAAGGTCAGCTTGCCATAAATCATCAATACCCTTGATGGTAACTCGTCTTTTAGGGAAACTCTTACGTGGAGCTTTATGTAGCTCCTCAGCAACATCTCTTTTATTCATATTAATATCAAATGATAAAGAAAACAATGTGTTTTGGTGTTTATGTATAACAAGAATAACTTTATTTTTTTAAGGATAGTGTGTACAATGTACATTTATGTTTATATTATTATTTAAGTCTCTTATAAAGTAACAATAATTTGTTTGCTCTTATTAATTTACGTTCAAGATAAAAGCATGCGCATGTATCTGGTCCACAGGTGCAAGCATCTGTTGACCATGAACAATTCGTATAATGACATCCATATTTAGAGTTAACTTGTGAGACATTTACGTATTGTTTAATATAATTTATAAGATTTATAAGCTCCGCATAGTGCTCTTCAAGAATTATTTCTTTATGTTCATTACGAACTAATTTATGACTGCAAAGGATCGATCGTCGTCTCCTATTTGATAGGTATTGTATTGATGAACTAAATAATCAAATATTGATATCTACGGATAATTCAACAGATGATTCTGAATATAAAACTGCTATGTTAGATTTGTTTAAAAAGGAAAGTGGAAAGGGCCAAGTTACAGGTAAGGAATGTTGGATTGTTTGTAAATAAAAAAGGGTAAATTATGATGACGATTGAAAGTGGTTTCTAGTAAATTTTATTGTTGACGATGTGAGTAGAATATGCGTCGAATGAGCATGGGAATTTTTTGTATGGCTTTTTTAATGGGTTTTGTTTTGAATAGTTTTTAATGTGTTTTTAATTGGTGCGGTATTGTGTTTGATGTATTGTTTGGCGCACGCCTTGGCGCCGCATGCGGAAGTGATGATGATGAAGGGTTGGTTTGTGATGTTGAGGATCGTAAATGTTTTATTGGATTTGAATAGAAGTGAGGAAGAGGCGGCGCGGGCTCTCTGGATATTTGGAGAATGTGCGGTGGATGGATCGTGATGATTGTGGTGGTTGCTGCCGTCGGTCGGTCGGTCGGGAGGGAGTTTAAAGAAGATGTGTGTGAAGTAGTTTTGGATATTTGGAGAATGTGCGTTTGATGGATCGTGATGATTGTGGTGGGGTGTGGGTAATGTGTTTGGTGGTGGTTGCTGCCGTCGGTCGGTCGGTCGGGAGGGAGTTTAAAGAAGATGTGTGTGAAGTAGTTTTGGATATTTGGAGAATGTGCGGCGGATGGATCGTGATGATTGTGGTGGTTGCTACCGTCGGTCGGTCGGTCGGTCGTGTCGTCGTGGTCGTCGTCGTCATGGTCGTGGTCGTCTTTGTTGTATGTCAGTAGGTAAAGGGTCCCTTGAAGAAGGAAAACAAATAAAGAAAATAGTTTTTTTTTTATTGATGTGTGAGATGGTATGTAGGGGTATGATGTATCGAGACGAGGAGGTGGCGGTGCGGCAGTGTGGTGATATGGTGATCTGTTGAAGTGAGTATGCATTTGATGGTTAATTTGTGGGTTTGTTTAGGATTTTATGAGAAGCGATCGTTTGTGTGAGGATGAGTGAGGGAAGATTTTATTTGTGTAGGGTGATGTATGGATGGGTTGGTGACCATGATGATGATTTATTTATAAATATGAGAATGAGATGGAATTGTATTTTTGTTATAATGTGAAATGGAAATGGGTATTGAGAAAAATGTTGAAAACTTTGAAAGGCTGTAACTTTTGAAGGAGGCGTTTTTCCGCAAAAATAGCCTTATTTTTCATCACCGTATATATACAACAAAATCTGAAATATTGTATTTAAGAAAAAAAAAATAAATAAATAAAATAAAGCATAAAAAAAAACATCAATTTGAAATTTACTTATTAGGTATTTATTTTAGATATGTGTATCTATGAATTATATTCAGGAGGGAAACCCAACCATTTTACAAATATTTTATCTTTTTTATAAGAAATGTGTCTGGATGTTTGGTTTTTTTTTGTAGCTCTAATTCATAGAATCCACCTTTAATAGGATGACCTTGATAGTCTTCTAGCAGATATGTTATAGGATTACTTCGTTGAATTTTTGTAATTTTAAAAATTTCAGTTGTCCAGTTTGGTGTGTATGTATCCTTTTTCAAATACATGTTTGTATTTACTGATTCTCACTGAATCTCCAACTTTGAATTTAGGAGTTAATCGAATTTTAATATATTGATATACAGAAGAGAGTAGATGTTTTTCGTTTGCAGTATTTACTTCGGAAGGTTTCATTTTTATAGTTCGATGTTTTGAATTGTTATAAGTTTTAGTTAGTGTTGACAGCATATCGGTCCATTTGTACGATCCGTTTATACTGAATTCTTTCCACATAAGGTTTTTCAGTGTTCGATTAAATCGTTCTACAATTGTTGCCTTCAATTGAGTAAATGTCGAATAATGATTAATTTTATATTTTCGCATTACATTTTGAAAAGATTTGTTGAAAAATTCTTTACCGTCATCTGTTTGAAGATTCTTTGGAATGCGACCTTTATTGAATATGTTTTGCATTGCTGGTGTTACTTCTGTTGCTGTTTTATTTTGTATCGGATAAGCCCATGGAAATTTTGAGAATGTGTCAATAACTGTAAGCAGATATCGATAATTATTGTTCTCATCCGAATACGGACCCATTTCAACAAGGTCAGCTTGCCATAAATCATCAATACCCTTGATGGTAACTCGTCTTTTAGGGAAACTCTTACGTGAAGCTTTATGTAGCTCCTCAGCAACATCTCTTTTATTCATATTAATATCAAATGATAAAGAAAACAATGTGTTTTGGTGTTTATGTATAACAAGAATAACTTTATTTTTTTAAGGATAGTGTGTACAATGTACATTTATGTTTATATTATTATTTAAGTCTCTTATAAAGTAACAATAATTTGTTTGCTCTTATTAATTTACGTTCAAGATAAAAGCATGCGCATGTATCTGGTCCACAGGTGCAAGCATCTGTTGACCATGAACAATTCGTATAATGACATCCATATTTAGAGTTAACTTGTGAGACATTTACGTATTGTTTAATATAATTTATAAGATTTATAAGCTCCGCATAGTGCTCTTCAAGAATTATTTCTTTATGTTCATTACGAACTAATTTATGACTGCAAAGGATCGATCGTCGTCTCCTATTTGATAGGTATTGTATTGATGAACTAAATAATCAAATATTGATATCTACGGATAATTCAACAGATGATTCTGAATATAAAACTGCTATGTTAGATTTGTTTAAAAAGGAAAGTGGAAAGGGCCAAGTTACAGGTAAGGAATGTTGGATTGTTTGTAAATAAAAAAGGGTAAATTATGATGACGATTGAAAGTGGTTTCTAGTAAATTTTATTGTTGACGATGTGAGTAGAATATGCGTCGAATGAGCATGGGAATTTTTTGTATGGCTTTTTTAATGGGTTTTGTTTTGAATAGTTTTTAATGTGTTTTTAATTGGTGCGGTATTGTGTTTGATGTATTGTTTGGCGCACGCCTTGGCGCCGCATGCGGAAGTGATGATGATGAAGGGTTGGTTTGTGATGTTGAGGATCGTAAATGTTTTATTGGATTTGAATAGAAGTGAGGAAGAGGCGGCGCGGGCTCTCTGGATATTTGGAGAATGTGCGGTGGATGGATCGTGATGATTGTGGTGGTTGCTGCCGTCGGTCGGTCGGTCGGGAGGGAGTTTAAAGAAGATGTGTGTGAAGTAGTTTTGGATATTTGGAGAATGTGCGTTTGATGGATCGTGATGATTGTGGTGGGGTGTGGGTAATGTGTTTGGTGGTGGTTGCTGCCGTCGGTCGGTCGGTCGGTCGGTCGGTCGGGAGGGAGGGAGTTTAAAGAAGATGTGTGTGAAGTAGTTTTGGATATTTGGAGAAAGTGCGGCGGATGGATCGTGATGATTGTGGTGGTTGCTACCGTCGGTCGGTTGGTCGGTCGTGTCGTCGTGGTCGTCGTCGTCATGGTCGTGGTCGTCTTTGTTGTATGTCAGTAGGTAAAGGGTCCCTTGAAGAAGGAAAACAAATAAAGAAAATATTTTTTTTTTTATTGATGTGTGAGATGGTATGTAGGGGTATGATGTATCGAGACGAGGAGGTGGCGGTGCGGCAGTGTGGTGATATGGTGATCTGTTGAAGTGAGTATGCATTTGATGGTTAATTTGTGGGTTTGTTTAGGATTTTATGAGAAGCGATCGTTTGTGTGAGGATGAGTGAGGGAAGATTTTATTTGTGTAGGGTGATGTATGGATGGGTTGGTGACCATGATGATGATTTATTTATAAATATGAGAATGAGATGGAATTGTATTTTTGTTATAATGTGAAATGGAAATGGGTATTGAGAAAAATGTTGAAAACTTTGAAAGGCTGTAACTTTTGAAGGAGGCGTTTTTCCGCAAAAATAGCCTTATTTTTCATCACCGTATATATATTTATATATCTAACTGTCTATCTATATATGTATGAATATATCTTTAAAAAGATAAAAGAACAAAATCTGAAATATTGTATTTAAGAAAAAAAAAATAAATAAATAAAATAAAGCATAAAAAAAAACATCAATTTGAAATTTACTTATTAGGTATTTTTTTTAGATATGTGTATCTATGAATTATATTCAGGAAGGAAACCCAACCATTTTACAAATATTTTATCTTTTTTATAAGAAATGTGTCTGGATGTTTGGTTTTTTTTTGTAGCTCTAATTCATAGAATCCACCTTTAATAGGATGACCTTGATAGTCTTCTAGCAGATATGTTATAGGATTACTTCGTTGAATTTTTGTAATTTTAAAAATTTCAGTTGTCCAGTTTGGTGTGTATCCTTTTTCAAATACATGTTTGTATTTACTGATTCTCACTGAATCTCCAACTTTGAATTTAGGAGTTAGGTAATCGAATTTTAATATATTGATATACAAAAGAGAGTAGATGTTTTTCGTTT
The DNA here is from genome assembly GCA_920104205.1 of Eupeodes latifasciatus. NCBI lineage: Eukaryota > Metazoa > Arthropoda > Insecta > Diptera > Syrphidae > Eupeodes > Eupeodes latifasciatus. The sequence continues at coordinate 245,981,505 of OV049924.1, forward strand.
GCAGTATTTACTTCGGAAGGTTTCATTTTTATAGTTCGATGTTTTGAATTGTTATAAGTTTTAGTTAGTGTTGACAGCATATCGGTCCATTTGTACGATCCGTTTATACTGAATTCTTTCCACATAAGGTTTTTCAGTGTTCGATTAAATCGTTCTACAATTGTTGCCTTCAATTGAGTAAATGTCGAATAATGATTAATTTTATATTTTCGCATTACATTTTGAAAAGATTTGTTGAAAAATTCTTTACCGTCATCTGTTTGAAGATTCTTTGGAATGCGACCTTTATTGAATATGTTTTGCATTGCTGGTGTTACTTCTGTTGCTGTTTTATTTTGTATCGGATAAGCCCATGGAAATTTTGAGAATGTGTCAATAACTGTAAGCTGATATCGATAATTATTGTTCTCATCCGAATACGGACCCATTTCAACAAGGTCAGCTTGCCATAAATCATCAATACCCTTGATGGTAACTCGTCTTTTAGGGAAACTCTTACGTGAAACTTTATGTAGCTCCTCAGCAACATCTCTTTTACTCATATTAATATCAAATGATAAAGAAAACAATGTGTTTTGGTGTTTATGTATAACAAGAATAACTTTATTTTTTTAAGGAAAGTGTGTACAATGTACATTTATGTTTATATTATTATTTAAGTCTCTTATAAAGTAACAATAATTTGTTTGCTCTTATTAATTTACGTTCAAGATAAAAGCATGCGCATGTATCTGGTCCACAGGTGCAAGCATCTGTTGACCATGAACAATTCGTATAATGACATCCATATTTAGAGTTAACTTGTGAGACATTTACGTATTGTTTAATATAATTTATAAGATTTATAAGCTCCGCATAGTGCTCTTCAAGAATTATTTCTTTATGTTCATTAAGAACTTGAAATATCTTCGATTATGAATCTAAAATTTATGTTGGACATGATAGACACTATTGTGAGTATGGTTCTCAATCGACTGAATCAAATAATATAAATAAGTTAAAGGAATATACAATACATACATATATATATATAATACTTTATTCAAATAATAATTTATTCAAAAGGTAAACATTTTGAAGAGCACAATTTACTTCGTGATTTTCGGCAGAACTTGTATAGTTACGAGAAGTCAAAAGAAAGAAACTGCTCCCATTCTGATGATCAGAGAGCACTTCTTGGAACCTGGGTAATTGATGAGGTCATTAAAGCAATTGAAATGGGGTATACATAAGTTACTCGCAATTTTTGAAATCTGGGAATATGATGTAGTCCAATATAATCAAATCAATGGTTCTGATGGACTATTTACTGCAATGATGAACACTTACCTTAAGCTAAAGCAAGAATCCTCGGGATGGCCGAGTACATTATTGACTGACGAAGATAAAAAGAAATATTTAGCTGATTTTCTAGAAAACGAAAATATTGAATTAGAACATTCTCAAATAACAAATAATCCCGGAAAAAGGTCGATTGCCGAGTTGATTTTGAATTCTTTTTGGGGTAAATTTGGACAACGTGAAAATCAGCAAAAAAAACTGCATTGTCAGTCAACCTTCTGATCTGTTTGATTTGTTGACACATCCTTCCATAGAAGTGCTGCATATTCTCCCTATCAATGAAGAAAACATTGTCGTTAATTTCGAAATGAAGGAAGAAGCATCTGAAACTCGGACAACTGTGAATGTGTCCATCACTCCCTATACAACAACTCAGACTCGCCTGAAACTGTAAAGCTACCTAGAAAAACTACAGGAAAGAGTTTTGTACTACGATGTTTCACGTGAAGGAGAATTTGAACCACCAACAGGAGATTTTATTGGTGATATGACTCATGAGTTGAGTAGCTATGGGGAAGGAGGCCCGAAAAATTATTCATACAAGGTGTTAAGTACAAAAGACAACAAAGAACATATCGTGTGTAAGGTAAAAGACTTTTCCTTAAACTACGAATCAAGTAAAAAAAATTAATTTCGAGTCAATAAAACAAGCAGTTTTACGATCCCCCGAAGATGACGCCGAAAGTATTATTGTTAAGTCGAATAATATTAGAAGAACCACAGAACATCAGGTAGTTTCTGTTGAAGAAGTTAAAACACATACAACGAAATCAGAAAAAGACAGTTCTTCATTGATCATAGTTCCCTGCCTTACGGATTTAAAAAAAAACCAGAAATGTTTGATAATTTTTATAACTTTATTGAATTTTATTGATTTTTTAATTATTGTATAAAAATAAAATGGAATGGAAGGAAAAAAAAACGACAAAAACAAATTGTTTAAACATAATACATACTTATAAGGAAGGTTTTGATAATTTATTTGTTTCTTTCCCTCATTTTTCTCCTTCTTCTTCAACTATTGTTTCATATAGAAATTTATTAGTTTTGAAATTGTCGATTTCACTTTCAAAAATTGTTTTAATTTGCTGCACTTTTGTGTCAACATAGTTTTTAGTAGCAGCATCACTATCTTCTTGAGGTTCGATTATGTTTTTTAATTGTTTCCAGTTTATATTAAAGTCACCATTTTCAGTTTTGAGAAAACCATCACCAGGTGGTCCTGGTATGCCCCTCTCTCCACGTGGGCCCCTTGTTGGTGCTCTATGTGAAAAAACGACCGAATTTGTCAATAGGCATTTGATATCTATTTGATAATGTTAGCCTCTTTTAACTCTTCAATAATAGAAATAATTTCGTTAGAGTGATTATTATTATGCCCAGCTTGATGTGAACCAAGAAGAAGTCTCATTCGATCTACAAGTTCATTTGGGTTATCCCAAAATATATAATCTTTTTTTCTTGTTTGATAATTTGTGAATCAAATTCTTTTCTGTATGCATTTGTGTCGTCACCATCACCGATAAACAATTTACCATCTTTGGAATGTATACCGTATGCTCTATCAATACTATTTGAATTATTTACGAACAAATCTATATACTTTTTAGGTGTTTTATCGAACAGTTCAGCTGACAAATGTTCTGCGAAAAGACGTCGCCTAATTTGTTTTGTTGCTTTTTCTTCTTTTGGTTTCTTAGGCGTACTATTTATAAGGTTGTTATTATCAATTGAATTGTTCAAAGTTGCAAATTCATCATTAATATATTTCATCGTTTTTGTTTTCTTTAAAGGAGTTTCGTAATAGTCATTGTCCTTAACTTCTTCTTCTTCTTTTTCCTTGTTTCGTTCAACGTTAGCTGATGATTGCTTAACCAGCTCATTAAGAGGAACAGTAATTGGTTTAAAAGCTTCTTCTAACTGAGATTCATAAGCTCCCCTATTATATTTCGGGGTTTTGAATTTTCTTCGAAGGTCATCCGTTGTTTTAATAAGTTCTTAGGTTAATTTTACATCTACGTTCATCATATTGTTGGAAATTTTATTTTTCCTGTATATGATGATGGTGAATAAATTCAAACGAAAATATGTATTGGGTTTAAGATTTTATTTTATTATTATGATAACTGGTCTTAAATGAAGAAACGCAGTAGGTATGGGGGTACCTGGCGGTGGGAATTTTTTGCGGCTAGGTAGTGACGTAACAATAATAATAATTTTAAAAATGTTGTGTGTTGAGTGGGGCTGGGCTGGGGCTCGAACCGAAGTATGTGAGTTTAAGAAGCAGACGTGTTTTTTTTTTTTTTTCAATTCATTTTTATTAATTCAATCTTAAATCTATCTTAAAGCTAGACAAAAATTCATAAAACTAGCCTAATTAACCATAACTTACAACTAACTTACTGGTCCCATACGGACACTCTAAGTTAAACAATAATACTTAATGCTAATGCCTTTCGGCCCTAAGATCTATTTTAACTTCAATTCAATTTTATTTATTTTTGTATTCATTAGAAAATTTAAAAAAACTAATGTCAATATTCTTTTTTATTTTTACTTAAAAACTACTTAAAATAAGGTCCTTAATATAAAACTTAAAGCTAACTAAAACTACCTATTCTACCTATAACCTACTTAAAACTAGAACAACCACAGCAGCAAATCTAACTATCTAACGTTTTTTGTTTTTCATATTTTGTCTTTTTTTTGTATTTTTTTTTCTTTTTTTATTATTCCATGTTTTTTTTTTATTTTTTTATTTATTTATTTTTTTTTGTATTTTTTTTTGTATGTTTTTTTTTTTTTTTTTTGTGCCACCATGCCTATTCTACTTAAAACTAAACCCTAAAACTATAAAACAAGTATGTAAGCCGGCCAAGGCTTAAAACCCCATCCCGACTACTCACTATCAAGTGCCGATTGAAGCCACCAAAACTGGTTCTCCTGCTTCACCCTTTCAGTTCGGTCCCGTTCGGACACAGCCCTACTGAACCGAAGGAGCTCTGCTCCGCCTTGTGCCATGACGTCCCGATTGTACAGGAGTCGCCTATCCACGGTTCGTCGTCTGACGTGGTAGATTAGCGGAACTGCCAATCTATCCTGTATCAGACCGCATCTGTCTAAAAAGAGGAATGCCTCTGGTGGAATGAAGCCGCTCAAGCGTGCACTCTCAAAATACTCGTCGTTCGGATAGAACGCCCCGAAAATTAAATTGTTGGTCGAAGACATAGCTCTTGCAATGTGACCTCGGACGAGTTTTATCACGAACTTGTCAATTCTGTTGATTCGAGCCCCGTTGTATAGGACCTCGTTGGAATAGTAATGCACGTAAGAAGATTCGGCTGTTCTGTACAAGCCGGTACAGCGTCGTAAACACTGCTGCTCGAACACCCGAAACTTCTCCATCTGGGAAGGGGCAACGTTGAACCACACAGGACAACCATAAACGATCATCGGCCGTATGAGGGCCATGTAGCAAATTACCTTCACTCTGGGGTCAAGCCGACTGCTAAAAAACAGCCGTTTCGTCAGAGCGAAGGCTCCTCGGGCCCTGGTCAGAGCAGCATTTATATGTCTGTCGAAATATAAATACTGATCTAACCAGATACCGAGGTACTTCACTACACTTTTGCTCGCCAATGGCTGCCCGTGAAGATCAACGATGACCATCTTGCGCCAATTCTTGCACGTATCCCTCGTGGCCCTAGCCAACGGAGTCCGGAACAGAATTGTCTCCGACTTATGGACATTTATTTTCAGTTTCCAGTCGTCGCAATATCGCTGAATCTTGTCGAAATCACGCTGCAAGAGAATTCTAATAACCTCAACCTTTCGGGCCGTTCTGTACGCAATAAGATCGTCGGCGTACGCAATTGCCTTTGTAAGACTACCTATCAGATCGCTGGTGTAAATACTGAAGAGAATCGGCGAATTCACCGCTCCCTGTTGAAGACCATTTTTAATTAAGAATGTTGTGGTAGAAGTTACATTGCCACTTTTGACAACAAACTTTCTACCGTTAAGCATATCATAAAGTATATACAACAATGGCTTGCTTATGCCAAGCCTGCTCAGTTTTAGGTAAAGACCCTCTAACCATAGGGTGTCAAAGGCCTTTTCCAAATCAACCAGAACAGCACCTGTGCATTGTTGTTTTGTTTTATTCCATTGGATATCAGAAACGAGTTTAGACGCAGCATGAATTGTGTCATGACCCGCCTTGAACCCCAACTGTTTATCCGGAATTATTTTGTTGTCCGCAGCCCACTTAGTCAGAGCCCTATTAATGATTTTTTCGAAAACTTTGCTGATGCTCGGAAGAAGACTTATCGACCGAAGATTTGACGGGTTGGAGTTGTCCTTTCCCTTTTTCGGAAGAGGATGAACCACAGCGGTCTTCCAATGCACTGGATAATATGCATTATTCAGTGCATTATTGAAGAGTGTGGTGTAAATGTCAATTGCCTCCATCGGTAAATGTCTTAGTACAACGTTGGATATACCATCGACACCTGCTGACTTTTTATTTTTTATTGAGTTCAAGATGAGCTGAAGCTCAACCTTCGTCACTAACAAGGGACTTGGTCCCGTTTGCTCGGCGATTATGGCATTTGCAAAGGAATCGTCATCGAACCGCATAAAACCACGGTTCTCAGATCGCCAATGTGTTATATCATTTCGAAGGTAAAAGTGATTAAGTAGGGCTCTGTTTTCCAGGTCGTGGTTGGGGCGAATGCTAACATTCACCTTGTACACTTGCTGGAAAGCAGCTCCCACCGCCTCCACTTTTTCCTTCGGATCTTCAATTATATAAAAGTCATCGTCAAAGATGGCTTCTTCTGGATCTATTTGCGCTGTCATGAGTAAGTCTCTGTTCTCTTCAGTTTTTTGGAGTTTCAGACACGGAAGGTCATTGCCGTTCTTTTTCCTGAATATCTTGTTGATTTTATTGAACATACTAGGGTCACTGGAATTAACTGACCGGATCTTGCGGTCCCAGTACTTGTTAATTGATAACCTGTAGTTCTCCTTAATCAACAGATTGACATTTTTTATTGACGACTTCAGTGTCCTAACCTCCAGGTCGTGTGGGTCTGTAAGTCGTCTGTACAAGTTTTTGAGTCTTGTCAGTAAGCCACTCTTGTGCTTACGTAGTGCGTCAATAGTCGCTATTCTGTAAGCGTCCATTTGGTCCCGTTCTTTGTACTTTGGTATTGTCCGTTCCATCGTTCGTTTTATTGTTTCGTCCATCTGTTGTAAATGTTGGTCAATTTCTGTATTTGTCAGGTTTCTGTTGTTTGGTGGGGCTATGTCACTCGAACGAAGTTCTCTCGCTAAGGCGTTGGTGAAACGAGGCCAGCGCATCTTACTGTAATTGTAAGAGTGCGTTGCAACGTATTCCTCCAACTCCACGCGTTCGTTCGGAATCTGCATTACAGCAGCCAGTCCGCAGTGATCACTGTCGTACTCGACTGTCTGTAAGCAGTTTCGAGGGTGATTACCCACTTTGTCTGTAACTGTCAGTCTTGTGTCGTACAGCAAAAGATCCAGAAAGGAGCCGCTTCTTGGATACGATGGCTTTTCAGTAGCCAACAGGTCGACGCCATATTCAACGCTGTAAAGATTCATCAAATTAAAAAGATGGTTACCTCTGGGATTACTATGTTGATTTCCCCAATCTTCATGTTTTGCGTTCAAATCACCGGCCAAGATGAAATAGTTTTCTTCCAAGCTCAGTTTAAGTTCCCTAAAAAGAATCTCGAGTTCTGAAGCAAAGTAAGTAACCTGCGGAGCTCCAGCCGCATAAGCCGCAATCATATACATCCGCTTCCCTTGAGTGAGAGAGATGCATACAACGCAAACTTCTAGCGTCTTGAGCTTTCGCAATTCATTGTTGTATATGACTTTATAATTAATGCCTTTTCGTATAAAGAGAGCGACACCGCCCCCTTGAGTGGAGTCGGGCCGGTCTCTTCTTACGATATTGTAATTTTTATGAGTCAATTTGTGTTTGTGGTTTAGCTTAGTTTCGCTAGCCATAAACACATCGGGACTGTAGTCTTTCAACAATTGGAACATATTGGCTCTTCGTTCAATCCTAATCAGTGAATTTACATTCACAGCTAGGACTTTTAGGCGCGTCTCCGGCAGCGCGCCCATTATGGTCTAAATTGCGCCAGGCCAGGCAACAAAGAGTAGAGATGATCTACCCTTTTGCCTTGCTCCTTTATCTGACTTTGCAGCCCTGTAAGTTGACCTTGAATGCTCAACAACAAGGCTACAATGTCAGGCTGCACCTCTGGTGCCTTAGGCACAGGGGCCTTTGGGGCAACCGTTGGTGGAGCCTGTCTCGTGTTCCCATTCCCTGACACCATTTGGGCGTAGGAAAATATGGGATCCACGAATTTTTGTGTAGGAGCCTGTCGAACTGTTCGACTTCCTTCGGCTTTTTGATTGGCCTGTTTTTGTTTTATTTGTTGGACCTTAGGGCAACCCCTATAGCTAGCCGGGTGCCCTTGGTTTCCACAAAGGACACACTTGAGCTGGGTCAAATCCTCAACCCGCTCATTCCCCAGCTTGCAATCTCCCTTGATGTGGGTTTCGGAGCACCTGACGCAGCGCAACTGCATATTGCAGTTGGCTCCGGCATGGCCGAACCTCTGGCACTTCGTACATTGTAAAATGTCGTCGTGCCTTTTTAATGTCTCCCAGTGTATGACTTGATAGTCGAGGCATTTGATTTCCCTCAGACTCTCAAGACTACTTTGGGGCGATAATGTTACGAGGAACATTGGCAGCCTGTAACCCCCTCGCCGGGACTTCACCGTAGTGAAAGGCTTGACCCCGATGAAATCGAGATCGTCGATGGCTTTTTGGCGGAGCTCAGCTAAGAGCGCCTCCGGTTCCGTGCAGGAACTTATGCCCTTCAGTAGGACCGTCTTGAATTTTTCGCTTTTCGGCGTGAAGCTGAAGAACTCAGCGGTGGCCTGCTTAAGCACTTCTTTAAGTAAATTGTATTCGGCCAGTGAGAAGCACTGTACCGAATACCGCTTTTCTTTTTCATTCAAAATATTTATTACAAAATTGCCCTTAGTGGCCGACTTACATACCTGTTTCAAGTCCTGCAGGTCAACGCGGTAGGTCCTAATCGGTGGCACCTTCTCTTTCTTGGGCTGTAGTTGTTGCTGGTGTTGCTGCTTCTGTTTCTGCTGCTGTTGCTGCGACTGCTGCTTCTGCTGCTGCTGTTTCTGCTGCTGCTGTTTCTGTTGCTGCTGTTTCTGCTGCTGCTGTTTCGGTTGCTGTTGTTGCTGCTGCATTGATTTAGTTGAGGTTGATGGGCCCTCAGCATTTGGGCCTATCACTGCTGATGGCGGTTTTTTATTTTGCACCGTCTCTGTGCTTATGGTTGCGGACTTTTGTTGTTGCTGCTGTGGTTGTTGTTTTTTTGTTTGTTTCTGCTGCTGTTGTTGCTGAGCTCGCTCCGCTGCTTCTTTTTGGCGGCGAGCTTCTTGTTTCAGACTTAGTTGGCTGAGTAGCGGCTCCATCTCCTCCTTTAGTTTCTTAAGGCTTTCCTCAAACTGGCTGATGGTGGCCTGTTTGGCTTGAAGGGCCCTCATCAGCCCTTCTTCTTCGGACGCCACCTCCACTAGGCTATCAATTTCTTATTTAAAACTGTGGCTTACTGCCGTCTCTACAAATTCTACAATTCTACAAACTCTACAAATGCACTTTTCTTATTTATTGTTTAATTTGAAATTAGACAATTAGGAAGCAGACGTGGTATGGGGTGAGCTATGGTGAAGTTATGGTTGTGTAGTTTAAATTCGACTAGTGTTTAAAATAAAATTGAAGTGAGTGTTGTTGTTTGAGAAGAATACTGTGATGTGTTTTATTTTGGAAGAGTTTATTTTTAGTGTGAAAAAAAAATTGGTTGAGATTTGTGAACTAGCAGCGTAGTGGAGGGGCTGGGGCTGGGGCTGGGGATGGGGCTGGGGCTGGGGATGGGGCTGGGCTGAGCTGGGCTTGGCTGGGCTGGGTTGGGCTGGGCTGGGGCTGGGGCTAGGCTGAGGTTTTTCTAAGCTAAGCTGAGTGCTGAGGTTGGAGAGGCTAGGGCTAGGGCTAGGGCTAGGGCTGGGGCTGGGGTGTTTCTAAGCTAAGCTGAGTGCTGAGGCTTGGTGAATCACTGATGTTCGTATAATCTATATTTACCGCATTGAATTATGTGAATTATGATCTCTGGAAAAAAGATATGATTTTGAAAAGTGGTATTACGTATTTAAGAGTCTTGAAGTTTTGTCTTATAGTTTCAGTAGTCTAGTTTTATTTGTCGAGAAACATTGTGGATAAAGTGTATGATACAAATTAAATAAAAAAAAACAATGGAATACTACTTTGATGTTCAAGGTTCATCGGCTACAACAATGAATTCATACCAAAAGAATTTGCATTGATTCACCAAGGACAACATCAACACTTTCTTATTAAATCACCCTTTGAATTCAACAAATTGTCAACAGCGTTGCAGAGGCAGGTGAAATGGTTGAATCATCATCATCACGGAATCAGTTGGGAGGACGGTACAACGAATTTGACATTCGTTAAAAACTTAATAAAAAAACTGATCAGAGGAAACTCAATAGTTTTCTTTAAAGGAAAGGATAAGCAAATTTGGATGGATAGCCTATTAAAAAATGAAAACATAATGTATATTAATATTGAGGATTTTGGTAATACGCCTAATTTAAAATGTTTAAAGAAACAATTCAATTGTAAACAAATATGTTATTTTCACTCTAACCAAAAATGTTGTGCTTTGGAAAATGCGCAAATTGTTCTTGAATACATGTGTAGAAAACAAGATTTTTAATAAAAAATAAAAAAAAATTGTAAATCAAAAACGACCTTAGATCTTTTTATTTTCTATTTTTTTTTATTTTTGAAGGTACTAAGTCTGCTATGGTATGCGGTTTGCCATATAATTGAATTAGACCGCAAACGTAATCATTTAGGTTTTTTTTTTTTTTATGATAGTAGATAGTGCATGTGTGTAATAATATGTTTTGTTAATTTGGAGTTTTCAAAATATCAATATAACAAGATAGTGTTAACGTGATGAAGACATTTTATAATTGTTCATTAATTAAAATAGTCGACCCTTGTAAAAATGTTTTGGTGTGAAAAATTGAAAGAGGGGGAAACTTTTTGTGTTTGTGAAGCAGGATGGTTGGAAATAAAAATAAGTGATGTTGTATTTTTTACTGATACTTTGAAATTACTTGTACAACCAGAATATGGTGTTGAATGTACCATAATTCATATAAGAAATGGGGAGGTTACTTCTCATCTAAACAATTTCAGAATGCAGTTTCAATCAATGCAACATGTGAAATTTAAAGTTGAGGGTAAAAGAGTCAATTTAGATAAAAGAAATAGAATCTTAATAAAACTTATTGATTTCACAGGAGGAGAAATAACTTTGTTTGGATCAATTTTTCCTCATTCCAATGTTATAAAAAGAAAAGAGAATGAGTATCCAATTCTTTGTCCGTTCGGTGCTGCAGAACTACTGAATATATCTAAGAGGAAGCACCCCGAGAAATTAAGAACACGCGACTCTTCAGAAGTAATGAGAGAACAAAGCAGAAATAAAAACAATTTACAATCGCATTTAGTTTAATGATCCCTAGAAATAATAACACGATGGAGAAGAAAAATAATTTTTACACATGTGTACATATGTATTTGTGTTAGTAAGCAAACTTTTTTAAATAAAGTACCTACCTAAATACTATATAAATTTCTTACACTTGTTTAATTTATTAGTTTATATTTATTACTTGACGTATAAGTACTTCTAGTTAGCAAGAACAAAATTTCAACTAAAATGTTCTACTTAACATTTCTGGCAGTTATACCAACTTTAATCCTTGGATTGCCTCTACCGATTAATATTGATTTACAAGAACCAAGCAATACCAATAATCTTTTTTTTGCTGTGAGTTTACCAAACAATGATACCGTACAAATAGGTTTATCATTTCGTTTGTTAACATTTTCGAATGGAAAATCGCTGTTAAATACCACAAATGACGGTGTGTCATCATATCAAAATGATGAGATAGTAAAAACAACAACAACTACTACAACAACAACAACAGACAAAAATGTATTACAAAAGAAGATCGTTACTGTAGAAGAGGCAATTGAAAGTTTTAGGCAAGATTTAATTAAAAAAGAAGCCGATATATCAGGAATCATTCAAAGTAAAAACATATTTTATAGACATTTTAAATTGGAATTTGACGATGAAATGGCTTTAACTATCCGATGTTCTTATGATAGTAATTATAATATGCGTAGCTTAACTATAAAATGTTATGAATATCATGAATACGAAACGGAAAGAGTTCTGAGTAATGGGGAAGTTGAAGTGTTTATGAAAGAGGATCTTGAATACAAATCTGATGTGGAATTGTTGGATTTTAAATCAATGAAACAAACATATAAAATGGAAATTTCTTAAATAAAACATGTACTTATTTTTTATATAGTATTAAAGGTTTATTATTTTAAAATTACAAGTTTTTCATTTATTTTTTTTTTATAAAGATGAACTAATTCCTTGGAAGATATCCAAGAGTTATCTTTTGAAGGAAATCCAAGCCATTTGACAAATATTTGATCATGTTTCTTTTGCAGTACTTTCTCAATTAAGTAAGTATCAGGAAACTTGGTCTTTTGGAGCTCAAGTTCATAGAATCCACCCTTGATAGGATTGCCCTGAAAGTCCTCTAAAAGATAAGTAACAGGGTTTGTGCGTTGAACTTTATTTATAGTAAAAATTTCTGTTGTCCAATTCGGTGTATATCCCTTTTCAAATACATGTTTATATTTACTTATTCTGACAAAGTCTCCAACTTTTAACTTAGATGGAATATGAAATTTGATGTGATTATAAATATTGGAGAGTAATTGCTTTTCATTTGAAGCATTGACTTCAGATGGTTTCATTTTTATTGTTCGATGTACTGAATCATTATACTTTTTTGTAAGTGTTTTTATTATGTCGGTCCATCGATATGTTCCATTGGTACTGAATTCTTTCCACATGAGTGTTTTAAGAGTGCGATTAAAACGTTCAACAATCGATGCCTTGAGTACGCTAAACGTTGAATAATGATTGATTCCATATTTTTTCATGAGATTTTTAAAACATGAATTAAAAAATTCTTTCCCATCATCCGTTTGTAAGTTTTTTGGTACACGACCGCTATTTATTACACTAGCCAAAGCTGCAGTAACTAAATTACCTGTTTTACTTTTAACAGGAACTGTCCAAGCAAATTTTGAAAATGTATCAATTACCGTAAGAAGATATCGATAATTGTTATTTTCACCTGAATAAGCACCCATTTCAACAAGATCAGCTTGCCATAAATCATCTAACCCCTTGATAACAATTCGTCTTCTCTTAAAATTTTTTCGAGAAGGCTTATGTAGTTCATTGACAACGTCTCTCTTACTCATCTTCTTAAATAATGATTAAATAAAATTGCAATAAGTCTGTTATTTTGTTTATAAATTTTGTATTATTATTTTTTTAATCTTTCATACAATGACATTAACTTTTTAATTCTTATCAATCTGTTTTCAACCAGGAAACATGCACATGTATCTGGTCCTTCTTTACATTGATTTGAAGACCAGGGACAGTTGACAAAATGACACCCGTTATCCGATAAGGTAGTAGATACATTTTCAAATCTTCGCAAGAAAGATAAGCATTCTAGAAGATATTCATAATGTTCATCAAGTATATTACACTGATTTGTTTTCAGGAAATTTAATATTTCTCCAAAAATTAATGAAGTATTTATGTTGGACATCGTGGAAGTATGTATGAGTTCACTCCTCAATTCAAAGTTTTAGACTGCAGTAAACAATAAATGGCTTGATGTTAAATAGTTGATTTTGTTTGAGCTGCAATTTCGGTTTTTTTGTTAATTACATTTTCAAGCAAATACTTTTCTATTTTTTTAACTTCATATACAATGTATTTTTCAAAATTTGTAAATTTTTCTTTAATATTTAAAGATTTGGTTTTGAATGAAGAACAGCTTTTTCTGAACTGAGTTGATCTGCTTTCAACTGTACCGGGTGCAACCCTGTACACCTTGGAACTACTTTGGTAGAACATAATAGTATTAATGCTGAACACATCAGTTGCACTTAGCTTTTATAGCTTCAGGAATTCATAGAATAACGTATAAAATTTAGTTTAATATTTAATGATTGGGTTTTGAAGGAAGAACAGCTTTTTCTGAACTGAGTTGATCTGCTTTCAACTGTACCGGATGCAACCCTGTACACCTTGGAACTACTTTGGTAGAACATAATAGTATTAATGCTGAACACATTAGTTACACTTAGCTTTTATAGTTTCATGAATTCATCGAATCTCTTTCTATAGCGGCCTTTATTCATGGGGACTATCCTTATCAATGACTAGAAATCCATACTTAATGTCCCAGCATTCGGCGCAAACCCTTTGAAACATTGGAAATGTCATATCAGAATTCACATGGTTATTGTAAATATGTTTTAAATTCATGTCATCTTGTTTGAAAACAATGAGGAAATTCGCATTGTCTCTTATTAAGTGCTTAGGGATTCTTGTGTATGTCTGACACAAATAAAAACTGTCTACATTACGATGTCGACCCATACTGAAATAGTTTCGAACCGCATCTTGCTTTTCACAAGCAACATCATCGAAAATAAATACAGAGTTTGGTCTGGCCTCTTCGGGTGGTATGGCATCACAATTATTTGCAAATGCAAACAAAAAACCCATATTTTTTATTGGCATAACTGCTTGTTTTAAAAATTCATACTTTGGTTGATGTAAGGACTTTGAATATATATAAATATTTTCAAATCTTAACCCATTTGTCTGTAGTAATAAACTCATCATAACATTTGTTTTACCACAATTGGATGGGCCCGTGATTAGGCCTCTTATACTATAGGTAGAAGTTCCCCATGTTTTTTCTCTTTTGTTTCATCATTTTGAATTAATTCCATATTTTTGATAGGTAAAAGATGTTGTTGTTTAACGAAGCGCATACTGATAAAAACTAATTAAATTTGTATAAAAATGAAGATTATATTTTAATTTGTCATAACTGAATAACGGCTCGAAGAAGCTGGTGCTCATATATTAAAATGATTGATTTTTCAAACAAAAAAATCAGTCATCGATATGTAGTGAAAGAGAATGGTTTCCTAAATACTGTAATAAATAAATTACCAATTGAATTACATTTACCTGGTTATCAATATTGTGGTCCTGGAACAAAACTAGAAAAACGTTTAGCTCGAGGAGACTCTGGAATTAATTTACTTGATCAAGCGTGTAAGCAACACGATATAGCCTATTCTAAGTTTAAAAATACTTCAGACCGACACATAGCTGATAAGATTTTGTCTGAAAAAGCTTGGCAGGGTGTAACATCAAAAGACTCTAGTTTAAGTGAGCGAGCAAGTGCTGCAGTGGTTACAAATCTTATAAAGAGTAAGCTAAAATTAGGTATGGGGTGTTCAAAACTTAATGGGAAACACAGAAAAGCCAAAATGACAAAATCAAAAAAGCCTGTGGTTTTTAGTAAAACAATTAAAAACATAGGAAGACTACTCGAGGAAAAAAAACCCATAACCTTGAAAAAGCTGTTAAAGTAGCTTTGTCAGCTGCAAAGAAAACTATAAAACGTAATGGTACTAACATAAGGATACCAAGAGTTATCTCAATACCAAAAATTGGTGGGGTGATCCCATTTCTAGTACCTCTATTTGCTGGGCTTTCAGCTCTTGGAGCTTTGTCGGGAGGAGCTGCAGGAATTGTAAAAGCTGTAAATGATGCTAATATTGCTAAAAAAGATCTAGAGGAGAAAAAACGACATAACCAAAAAATGGAATCGATTGCAGTTGGACATGGTTTACATCTAAAGCCGTATAGAAAAGGTTTAGGTTTATATTTACATTCACAATCAAAAAACTACTAAACTCGCTACCTAATCGTGCACTAAATGAGGTGGATTTAAGAACATTCGCAAAAGATTTTATCCCTAATTTTCGAGGGGTTTTTATGCGCGATAGTTTACCAAAAGGTAAACCTTGGAAAAATGAAAGTGGAATTATAAATCTTGATTCATCGAATGGACTAGGAACACATTGGGTAGCGTATTTTAAAAAAGACTACTATATAGATTATTTTGATAGTTTCGGAAATTTGCCACCACCAGTTGAATTAATTACATATTTAGGTAATAATATACATTATAATTATATTAAGCACCAAGATTATGATTCAGTAAATTGCGGTCATTTATGTTTAAGATTCTTATATGATTGTAATTTTAAATAAATAAATAAAAAGAAAATCTATAAAACTTTTTCATTACCTTTTTTATCGTCATGACATTGACACTTACATTAAGCGGGAATACATCCCTTCTCACCGCAGATTATTTCCCATCTCTAATATTTGATGGTAATTACGTTTGTGGGTTGATTGATTTTCAAACATATAATTCTATACCTAATGTGGATGAGCGGAATAATTTATTTCACATTGGGTCTGATGTATTGGAAATTCCAGTGGGGTCCTATGAAATTGATGACATTGCAACACTTGCTTCTGAAACATTGTTAACGTTGAATTCAACAACATCTATAAAGGTAGAAGCAAACAATAATACCCTGAAAAGTGAGATCCAATGTAGCGAGAAGGTTTATTTTAACAAAGATCGTACAATTGGGAAATTATTAGGTTTCAGTAAACGTGTACTTGAACCTGATCAAAAAGATCTATCAGACTTACCAGTTGATATAAATAAAGTTAATGTTATACGAATTGAGTGTAATATTATTACTGGTTCATATTTGAATAACAGCCCTGTACATACTCTACATGAGTTTTCCCCTGAAGTAGGACCGGGGTATAAAATCATTGAAGTTCCAAAAAATGTAGTCTATTTACCAGTGAATGTCAATAGAATAAGCTCTCTTACGCTAAAGCTAGTGGACTAAGACGGAGATTTGATAAATTTTAGAGGAGAAATAATAACTGTGCGCTTGCATTTAAAACGCACTTCTTAATAATGCTGATCTACAATAATATAATAGACGTCAAACCAAATTCCTCAATTAGTCCTTATAAAACATCGAAGCTAACTACACAAAGCCTCACCACCGAAAATTCGGCTTATCTACTTTCATTAGGTTTTAAATTAAAAATAAGATAATGAGTGAAATATTGAATATGTATAACTCAGGCTGTTAGCTATGACAATAGCATATCCAAATACGAATATCACAGTTATTCACCCTTTCTTCAATCATTCAACCCAAACGATGAAATACGTATTCTCATTCAGCAACAGGACTTGTGTATTTTACATTCTGAAAGTTTCATTTATATTGAAGGAAGTCTCACAAAAGCAGATGGAACGATATCTTCTACATCAAAACTTTGTAATAATGCAATGGCATTTCTTTTCGAAAAAATTGATTATGAACTCAACGGAGTGGATATTGAGTTCAATAAAAATGTTGGTATAACAACATCATTAAAGAATTATATATCTTTGAGTGAGCATGAAAGTAAAAGCTTAGAAAACGCATCATGGACTGGAAAAGATGGTATATCCCTTAGTTCAGGGACTTTTAGCTTCTGTGTTCCATTGAAAAATCTGTTGGGGTTTGCCGAACATTATAAAAAGATTATAGTAAATGCAAGACACGAGTTAATTCTTATTCGTACACGATCCAATGAAAATGCTTACTTTTCCAAGGAGAATGAAGAATTAA
Organism: Eupeodes latifasciatus; assembly: GCA_920104205.1. Classification (NCBI taxonomy): domain Eukaryota; kingdom Metazoa; phylum Arthropoda; class Insecta; order Diptera; family Syrphidae; genus Eupeodes; species Eupeodes latifasciatus. The sequence continues at coordinate 245,998,713 of OV049924.1, forward strand.
AACTTTCAGTTTTTAAGTTGCAATGGAGAGTTCCTCACATTACTTTAGCTGATTCAGAAAAACTTACACTACTTAAGCAAATACAATCGAAACCAGTTCAAATTCATTTTAGAAATTGGGAAATGTATGAATATCCTGCACTGCCAACAGTAACTGATCACATTTGGACTGTTAAAACTTCAAGTCAACTGGAAAAACCAAGATTTATTATAATTGCTTTGCAAAGCGATAGAAAAAATCAAAAAAATTTAAACTCAGAAGCATATCCTCGTGAATACTTAAATCTCAAATTTAAGCAAGATCGATTTGCCCTTATTTATGATATGTACAGTAAATTTCAGCAATCCTGCTACAAAAAACAATCAAATCCACTATTATCTCGACAGGAGTTAAAGGATACCGCACCGATAATAGTAGTTGATTGTTCACATCAAAATGAAGCAATAAAAACAGGGCCAGTGGATGTGAAAATAGAACTAAAAACCACAATACCGGTTCCTCCTTCAACAACTGTGTATTGTTTAATTTTGCATAATAGAGTCATTGAATACAATGTAATCACGGGCGAGGTTCGTAAACATGTTTAAACTATAATAGCCCAGCAAATAAAATAAATAAAACAAATATTGTGTATATTTAATTAATCATATTGTTTTGTTTTTATTGTAAATTATCTTTTATTTTTGATGGGGTAATTTTTCTTGTGAATCCATATGGAAGGGAACTGAAATCGGGGAGGAAGTTTCTTTTTTCCGAAACAAGTCTGTACGTTTTGTGTTCTGTTTTGGTAACTACTTGATGTTCCTTTGTACGTTTTATGTTCTCAGAAACAACCAGAATACTCTCATTTTCTTCAGGTTTAAGTATTGCCTCTTTAATGGATTCAAAATTTACCTTTTTTGAAGCAGAATAGTTTAAGGAAATACCTTTCACTTTGCACACAACGGAGAATGTATTATCGTTAGGGTTAAATACTTTGTAAGCATAATTTTTTGGCCCACCACTTACGAACTTTGTAATAAAACTGCCTACTCCATAAGATTCCAACTCATCCTTCAAGTCTCCGATTAGGTCTCCTGTTAATGGTTCAAATTCTCCTTCACGACTTATGAAGACAATAGAGTCTGTGTCATAATATAACACTCTTCTATCTAACTTTTCCAAAAAGTCATACAGTTTGAGACGAGCCTGAGTTGTTGTGAAAGCTGCAATGCTAACATTTACCATTGGAGAAGATTCCACAGCCTCTTCTTTACTTGTGAAATTTACGACAACATTTTCATCATTTACTGGTAAAACACTGCAGACTTCTAGAGTGGGGTTTGTCAACATTTCATATAATTCTGAAGGGCTGTTTACAATGCTTGTTCTAGCTTGATTCTCTCGTTGACCAAACTTACCCCAAAATGAATTTAGTATTAATTTTGAGAAAGATCTTTTACCTTCATTTTTCTCAATGTTAGAATATTCAAGTTGAATATTTTCATTTTTTAAAAAGTGAGAAATGTAGTTTTGTTTTTCTTCTTCTGTGTTACAATTACTAGGCCAACCCGAGGCTTCTTGCTTCAATTTCAGAAACTTATCCATCATGGAATCAAAAAGCCCTTTAGTACCTATTTCTGTACTACACTGAACCACATTATATTTCCATATTTCGGTGATTTCGAAAAGCTTATAACCTTTTTCTAGGGCTTTGCACAGCTCATCAATTATCCATGTTCCGTATAAGGCTCGTTCATTATCTGTATGACGGCAAAATTTGTCTCTCGTTTTGAGGTTACTGCATGTCCTACACAAAGAGAAAATAAGTTTACTGTTTTGTTTTATTGGAAGAACAGGATGAAACAAGTTCTCTGGTGGTAATATTTTGCATTTGATAATTCCACTTATGTCTTTTAACTTTATCTGAGAAGTTATGGATGGATCTGTGTAGAGTTCTGGGTGTCCTATAGGAAATTTCCATATTTACAAACCCATGGATATAAGGAACATACGTCGAGGTACTTGATTTTTTCATCCTTTTTACACTGATAATACATGGTTGTATTGCCGGTTCTACCCCCATAAAATGCATCTCGAGGGTTGAGTGGAGTTTTCTCGATACACGGATGCGTTTTTAAGAACTCCGACTCCTCATGATTTATCATTGATAGTTTTCTTCTCAATTCGCATTCCCAAATTTCAATGACTTCATAGTTGAATGATTTCAATCTAGCCGTTTTGGATTGTGTTCTTTCAAATCGCAAGTTTAGTGTGTCAAGCGTATCACTTCCTAGTGGTTCATCTCTTCTATGGGTTAAGCACTTAGGATGTCCATGATAATAACAGCCGTGAAACTCAAAAACCTGACCAGTTTCTCTACAGAACCCATCCACTTTCAAACCAGCAATAACCATTTTTTTTCCGTTGACAGCATGTTCAATATATATTTGACGCGTTCTCCCTTCCAAAATTAAAGCCTTAATGGAAATTTTAGAATGTTTTTCCACATTCCTATAACCATTTTTTGGGATCAAACCGATGGTGTTTTCTGCAAGAAAATTACGCCGATACACAAGATTACATGCCGAAGCGATAGTGACAGATTCCAAAAACGGCTCTACGTTATTAAGCATCAAGAACATTTTTCTAAACTTTAAGCACGCCTCTGTTAGAATTTTAACATCACTAATACAATATTCTACCAAGTGAAGCTCCATATTGAAAACATCATTTTTATGTTCCACATACCAGTTAAGGAATATTTTTCGGTCCTCAGGTTTCATACTATCAGGGGCGTAGTATTTAGGATCAGGTAACTTTCCTACGTATTTTTCATTTTTGGTTAAATTGAATAGGTATGGAAAGTAACCCTTTTTTAATGATGAGGATAAATCAAATGCCTTTGGTAGTTTAGATAAAGCCATCGGAAAATAATTGACGGAGTCTAAAAATTTTACATTTCCGATTTGCATTAGCAAAATTTTTGCCCACGCATAATCAAATCAGGCTTTATGTTTGTATTTACAAGAATGTAATTAAGTACAAACTGATGGTCATAAGCCTGTCCGTTATGAGCTATCACTATCACATTTTTAAAATTCCTACGAACACTCAATATGTAAGTTAGATATTTTAATACCACTTCTTCGGTTATGACGTGTTCTCGAAATTTGCATACATTGCAAAATTTGAGATCTTGTATATCTATACATGAGCTGCATCTCTGTTGGAAAACACATAAATTTGGGGTGTGCATTTTTAGAACATTTACCACTGTTTCATTGATTGCATCTGTACATTCCTGTCTTCTTTCGAAATCATAAAAGATGTAGAGGGATTTATCTGTTTTTGGTATTCTCCGATCAGGTAATATAAAGCATTGATGGTCATGAGGCACACATTTTTGACACTGCTTACAAAAATACTCGTTGCAGAAGTGCTCTCTTTGACTTATTGTCTTTAAACAATCCTTACATCTTTTTATCTCCTCACAGATAGATTTATTTCTACAGGCAATCGATTTGTGGTTTTCAAAACAATTTTTTCCTCTGAACTTTCGATTGCAATCATTACAAAGAATCTCTTGGTTAGTCTTTTCACAACTCAGGGTTTTATGACACTGTGGACATGCTTTTCGGCATTTATGTCTGGATTTTTCATTGTATGGTACATGACAATCTTCACAGTAATAGCTACAAGAAAACGCTGATGTTAAAGAGGTTATCAAATTGTAGTGATTTTTGCTATGCAAAAGGTTTATTTTTTTTATTGCTGCTTCATTTGTAGGCACGCCGCTGAATACAATTGTTCTACCCTTAGTGTTGTACTCATACACAGTTATTCTATAGTCTGCCAAATGACTTTGAAATAATTGTAACTCGACAATACCACACCCTTCTCTAGGAATCTGAACTTTTGCGTCCTTTAGAAGTTGATTTGCTCTAACAGTTTGAATCTTTCTCACATCATCCCGAATTGTATAATAATCAGCAGTTTTATCGGCAAAAGCTTTCCCGACCACCAGAGCACGTGGTAAACAGAGATTGTCTTTGTTCTTGATAGAAACAATACCTTGACGTTTTTTGGATTCTTCTGTAAACGAGTTGTAAAAACATGCTCCTGGACTTCTGCCTTTTCCATGGGGTATTTTTACAGTTGTCACATTTTTTTTTTATTTTTTATTAAAAATCTTGTTTTCTACACATGTATTCAAGAACAATTTGCGCATTTTCCAAAGCACAACATTTTTGGTTAGAGTGAAAATAACATATTTGTTTACAATTGAATTGTTTCTTTAAACATTTTAAATTAGGCGTATTACCAAAATCCTCAATATTAATATACATTATGTTTTCATTTTTTAATAGGCTATCCATCCAAATTTGCTTATCCTTTCCTTTAAAGAAAACTATTGAGTTTCTTCTGATCAGTTTTTTTATTAAGTTTTTAACGAATGTCAAATTCGTTGTACCGTCCTCCCAACTGATTCCGTGATGATGATGATTCAACCATTTCACCTGCCTCTGCAACGCTGTTGACAATTTGTTGAATTCAAAGGGTGATTTAATAAGAAAGTGTTGATGTTGTCCTTGGTGAATCAATGCAAATTCTTTTGGTATGAATTCATTGTTGTAGCCGATGAAACCTTGATAATCAAAGAAGTATTCCATTGTTTTTTTTTATTTAATTTGTATCATACACTTTATCCACAATGTTTCTCGACAATTAAAACTTGACTACTGAAACTATAAGACAAAACTTCAAGACTCTTAAATACGTAATACCACTTTTCAAAATCATATCTTTTTTCCAGAAATTCAATGCGGTAAATATAGATTATACGAACATCAGTGATTCACCAAGCCTCAGCACTCAGCTTAGCTTAGAAACACCCCAGCCCTAGCCCTAGCCCTAGCCTCTCCAACCTCAGCACTTAGCTTAGCTTAGAAACACCTCAGCCTAGCCCCAGCCCCAGCCCAGCCCAAACCGAACCGAACTGTTATTAACAGAAAGTACTTCTTCACTATACTGCTCGCAACTGTATTTATCAACCATTACTCGGGCAATTGGCTTTAGAATTCAAATGTACCTGCTTTTTATAACTTGAGAAAACAGTCAACACCTTTTTCTATAAAAAATTAAATAAATAAATTAGGTGGCGCAACAGTCAATGAAGAACCAGGGCCTAGTGACTTAAAACTCTCAACCATTCCTGTGTGCGAGTAATGTTGTCAGAAATGGAAGGGACCTACAGTTTATATGCCGAATCGGAACGGCTAATTTGAGAAAGCACTTTTCATGACAAGATTTACTCTTGGAGAATTTGTCAATTCCTCGCAAGAGGCAGTACCCGTTAAAAAAGTTAGGTGGCACAGGCAGGGATTGAACCCAAGACCCCTTGCATGACAGTCCAACGCACTAACCATCACGCTACGGGTACTACACCTTTTCTATAGCGATCATTATTCAGTGGACTTTCTTTATCGATTACAAAAAAAATCCATAAACGGTTTTCCAACAGTCTGCACATACATTTTGAAATGTTTTAAATGTCATGTCGGAATTAACATGGTCATTGTAAATGTGTTTTAAATTCATACCGTCCTCTTTAAAAATGATCAAAAAAACTTGCATTGTCCCCCGAATTAAGTGTTTTGGTATTTTTGAATAGGTTTGACACAAGCAGAAACTATCTAATTGATAATGACGACCCATACTAAAATAATTTCGTATTGTCTTGTTTTTCACAAGCGATATCATCAAAAATAAATACAGAATTCCGTTTAGCCTCTTTCGGTAGAATAACGTCACTATTATTAGAAAATGTAAAGAAACCCATTTTTTATAGGTTTAATTACTTGTTTTAAGAACTCATATTTTGTACACCAAGTAAAGATTTTGAGTAAATATATATGTTTTCAAATTTTAATCCATTTGGATGTAGTAGTGAACTCAACATAGCATTTGTTTTTCCACAATTAGATGGGCCCGTAATCAGACCTCTTATACTATTTGGAAAAAGCTGACCATGTTTTTTATGTACTTTAAGATTCGTCGTCACTTCTAGGTTTCGCACTGGTAATTTGTATTGTTGTGTTACGAACCGCATGATGACATATACTAAAACAAAATACTATATATCAGGAGTATTTATTAATTTGAACAACATTTGGTTTTTTTGCCTTTCCACAATAAAGATGATCATATAAAAATGATTGACTATTCGAAAAAATTGATTAATAAAAAAAAGTCGCGAGAGGTGAAGGTTTAATTAATTATCTAATAAATAAACTTCCGTTTGAATTACATTTGCCCGGTTATCAGTATTGTGGACCTGGAACAAGACTCCAAGAACGATTAGTTCGAGGAGATTCAAGGATTAATTTTCTAGATCAGGCGTGTAAAGAGCATGACATTTCATATTCCAAACATAAAAATACAGCCGATCGTCACATAGCTGATAGAAAGCTTGGCAACGTGTCAAATCCAAGGACGCTAGCTTATCTGAACGAGCGAATGCACTCCTAGTTGCTAATCTTATGAAAGCAAAAGTAAAATTTGGAATGGTTGTTCAGCTTCTAAATTAAGCACTTATAAGAGGGAGAATAAAATGACAAAGCAAAAAAAACAACAGCTAGTAAAATAAAACACATTACATTAAATAAATTAAGGAAACTTATTGGAACAAACCTGAAACGAAAGAAACCTTTCAATCTAGAAAGGGCGAGTAAAATAGCCTTAAAGTCTGCAATAAAAACCGTAAAAAGAACAAAGGAAATTGTTAAAGCTACACATCTTATATATACATGATGCAAATCGAGGTATTGGTGTATTAGAAAATTGACAGAAAACTCAAAACTATTTTATAGTCTTCTTATTTGTATCGTAACTTTGTCATTTCAACTTTGCGTCAAATCCGATGGTTTTGATTTGTTGGTGGGTTTCTAAAACTTTTTGGCACCAAATGTTAAAATGAAAAACAATAAAATCGGAATTTCTTCGTTTGTTGTTTTTTTTTTTCGAAAGAAATTTTGTCTATGATTTTAAGCTTACTAAACTATCTATAAAATGAGGATTGAGCAGTATTCAGTTCCAAATTAAAGTGTTTCCTAAATTGAGGTTATTTATTCTTAAAATTGAGCTTTTTTCTTTGCTGCAAAAGGAGGGAATACGAAATATTGAATTGCCTTAGATTTTCAATATTGTATAAACTCACAAAACTGATCGAATTCCAATTTCTTAATTTTGTTTCCTATTTTTTATTTTAAATGTTTTATTTACATCTAAACCCATTTAATGTTATTTCTTAAATTTTGAGCTAATAAAATATTGTTTTTTTAAAAGTATGCAAACATAGTATTAATCTTAATATGACAAAAATCGAAATAGTGAAACTCATTCGATCGAATATGTGAGTTACTGTATATATATATATCGTTATATAAATATAGATGGAGCCGATCGTCACATAGCTGATGGAATTTTAACTGAAAAAGCTTGGCAACGTGTCAAATCCAAGGACGCTAGCTTATCTGAACGAGCGAATGCACTCCTAGTAACTTATCTTATGAAAGCAAAAGTAAAATTTGGAATGGGTTGTTCAGCTTCTAAATTAAGCACTTATAAGAGTGATAATAAAAATGACAAAAGCAAAAAAAAACAGCTAGTAAAAATAAAACCACATTACATTAAATAAATTAAGGAAACTTATTGGAACTAACCTGAAACGAAAGAAACCTTTTACAGATTTAAAAGGCGAGTAAAAATAGCCTTAAAGTCTGCAATAAAAACCGTAAAAAAGAACAAAGGAAATATAAAAACTCCCAGAGTTATTGCAGTACCAAAAATTGGCGAGGCTATTCCATTTCTTGTGCCATTGTTTGCCGGAATCTCTGCTCTAGGTGCTTTGACGGGAGGTGCTGCTGGGGTTATCAAAGCTGTCAATGATGTAAGCAACGCTAGAAAGGACATCGATGAGAAAAAACGACATAATCTCAAAATGGAATAAATTGCTCTTGGTCATGAAACCGTATAGAAAAGGTCTTGGATTGTATTTAAATACACAAACAAAAAACTTCTAGGAACGCTACCCAATAGTGCATTGAATGAAATTGACTTACACAATTTTGCAAACAGATATGTACATACCTCATTTTTGCGAGGTCTTCATGCGAGACAATTTACCAAAGACAAAATACTCTCCATGTAATCATTCCAAATAAATAAACACATAAACAATATTGTACTTCTAGTTCTTTTTATTTAATTCTTTTTTTTTACATTTTTATTGCAATATTTTTCAAAAAAATATCAGAAAATGTTACAAATGCATTGTAAATCTAAGAGGGTAAGAATGCCGTTTAACTATTTTGACGATAAAATCCAAAAGGTAGGGAGCTATGGTTAGAGAGAAAGTGGCGTTTTTCCGATCTTGGTCTATAGGTCTTGCACTGAGTCTTTGTTATCACTTGATGATCCCTTGTCCTGCAAATATTGTCAGAAATAATCGGAATGTGATCATTGCCATCGGCGTTAAGAACGGCTTCTTTGATTGCTTCAAAATTAACTTTTTTTGATGCTGAGTAATTTAAGCATAATCCCTTTACCTTGCAAATAACCTCTTCAGTGTTGTCTTTTCCACTTAAGACTTTGTAGGCATAATTCTTAGGTCCTCCGCTTACAAATTCTGTTATGAAACTTCCTTCGCCGAAGCATTCTAGTTCGTCAGTCATATCTCCAATCATGTTGCCAGTTTCAGGATCACTATCCCCTTCTCTGCTTACGAATATTACGGAATCCGTATCGTAGTACAACACTCGTTTACCTAATTCCTCCAAATATTCGTAGAGCTTTAAACGCGCTTGTGTAGTCGTATGTGCTGCAATGCAGACATTAGCTGTGTTCAGTAGCTTAGCAGATTCTTCTTTATATTGATAGTTCAATATTAAATTTGTTTCATTCACAGGAAATATTGAACAGACGTTCACGGAAGGATTTGTTATTAATTCATACAATTCAGCAGGATTATTTATAATGGATGTTTGGGGTTGGTTTTCTCTTTGACCAAATTTACCCCAAAATGAATTATGATGAATGAATTTTTCATTATTTCGGAATAATCAAGCTCGATATTTTCAATTTTGAGGAAATTAGAAATATAGTTAGCCTTATCTTCTTCCGTTATACAAGCTGCAGGCCACCCCGACGCTTCTTGTTTAAGTTTTAAAAATTTATCCATCATAGCGTCAAATAAGCCTCTTGAATTTGTATCTTTATCATACTGTATGGTATCATATTCCCATATTTCGTAAATTGTAAGAATTGTATAACCTGTCTTAATGGCTTTAACAACTTTTTCAATTACCCATGTTCCACATAAAGCTCTTTCACTATCAGAATGAGAACAAATATCATCACTACACACTTTATCGCTGCAAGATCTGCACAAGGTAAACATTAATTTGTTATTTTGTTTGATATGAAGAACAGGATGAAATAGTTGATCCGGAGGTAATATTTTGCACTTGATTAAACCACTGATTTTTTCAAGTTTTAAATTTGAACATTCGGCAGAATCTGTGTGTATTTTTGGGGCTCCAATGGGAAATTTTCCATATTTACACACCCAAGGATATAAGGAACAAACATCAATTAAAGCCAATTGCCCAGTAATGGTTGATAAATACAGTTGCGAGCAGTATAGTGAAGAAGTACTTTCTGTTAATAACAGTTCGGTTCAGTTTTGAATGTTGGCTTTTTGCGGTTAAGACTAGTAATTTACAGTTCAGTTCGGTTTAGTGCGGTTAAGACCAGTAATTTGCAGTTGGGTTCAGTTTTGATTTTCGGTTTTATGCGGTTCAGACCAGTAATTTGCAGTTGAGTTCAGTTTTGATTTTCGGTTTTATGCGGTTCATACCAGTAATTTGCAGTTCAGTTCGGTTTTATTCTCGGTTTTGTACGGTAAAGACCAGTTATTTACAGTTCAGTGTAGCAGTTCTATCTGTACAAATCGCAGTTGCGTTTATTCATTTAAGACCAGTTATCTTAATAATAAAATAAAATCTTAAACCCAATAAATATTTTCGTTTGAATTTATTCACCATCATCATATACAGGAAAAATAAAATTTCCAACAATATGATGAACGTAGATGTAAAATTAACCTAAGAACTTATTAAAACAACGGATGACCTTCGAAGAAAATTCAAAACCCCCAAATATAATAGGGGAGCTTATGAATCTCAGTTAGAAGAAGCTTTTAAACCAATTACTGTTCCTCTTAATGAGCTGGTTAAGCAATCATCAGCTAACGTTGAACGAAACAAGGAAAAAGAAGAAGAAGAAGTTAAGGACAATGACTATTACGAAACTCCTTTAAAGAAAACAAAAACGATGAAATATATTAATGATGAATTTGCAACTTTGAACAATTCAATTGATAATAACAACCTTATAAATAGTACGCCTAAGAAACCAAAAGAAGAAAAAGCAACAAAACAAATTAGGCGACGTCTTTTCGCAGAACATTTGTCAGCTGAACTGTTCGATAAAACACCTAAAAAGTATATAGATTTGTTCGTAAATAATTCAAATAGTATTGATAGAGCATACGGTATACATTCCAAAGATGGTAAATTGTTTATCGGTGATGGTGACGATACAAATGCATACAGAAAAGAATTTGATTCACAAATTATCAAACAAGAAAAAAAGATTATATATTTTGGGATAACACAAATGAACTTGTAGATCGAATGAGACTTCTTCTTGGTTCACATCAAGCTGGGCATAATAATAATCACTCTAACGAAATTATTTCTATTATTGAAGAGTTAAAAGAGGCTAACATTATCAAATAGATATCAAATGCCTATTGACAAATTCGGTCGTTTTTCACATAGAGCACCAACAAGGGGCCCACGTGGAGAGAGGGGCATACCAGGACCACCTGGTGATGGTTTTCTCAAAACTGAAAATGGTGACTTTAATATAAACTGGAAACAATTAAAAAACATAATCGAACCTCAAGAAGATAGTGATGCTGCTACTAAAAACTATGTTGACACAAAAGTGCAGCAAATTAAAACAATTTTTGAAAGTGAAATCGACAATTTCAAAACTAATAAATTTCTATATGAAACAATAGTTGAAGAAGAAGGAGAAAAATGAGGGAAAGAAACAAATAAATTATCAAAACCTTCCTTATAAGTATGTATTATGTTTAAACAATTTGTTTTTGTCGTTTTTTTTCCTTCCATTCCATTTTATTTTTATACAATAATTAAAAAATCAATAAAATTCAATAAAGTTATAAAAATTAACAAACATTTCTGGTTTTTTTTAAATCCGTAAGGCAGGGAACTATGATTAATGAAGAATTGTCTTTTTCTGATTTCGTTGTATGTGTTTTAACTTCTTCAACAGAAACTACCTGATGTTCTGTGGTTCTTCTAATATTATTCGACTTAACAATAATACTTTCGGCGTCATCTTCGGGGGATCGTAAAACTGCTTGTTTTATTGACTCGAAATTAATTTTTTTTACTTGATTCGTAGTTTAAGGAAAAGTCTTTTACCTTACACACGATATGTTCTTTTTTGTCTTTTGTACTTAACACCTTGTATGAATAATTTTTCGGGCCTCCACTAACAAACTCCGTTATACTCGTATAGCTTCCTTCCTCATAGCTACTCAACTCATGAGTCATATCACCAATAAAATCTCCTGTTGGTGGTTCAAATTCTCCTTCACGTGAAACATCGTAGAACAAAACTCTTTCCTGTAGTTTTTCTAGGTAGCTTTACAGTTTCAGGCGAGTCTGAGTTGTTGTATAGGGAGTGATGGACACATTCACAGTTGTCCGAGTTTCAGATGCTTCTTCCTTCATTTCGAAATTAACGACAATGTTTTCTTCATTGATAGGGAGAATATGCAGCACTTCTATGGAAGGATGTGTCAACAAATCAAACAGATCAGAAGGTTGACTGACAATGCAGTTTTTTTTTGCTGATTTTCACGTTGTCCAAATTTACCCCAAAAAGAATTCAAAATCAACTTGGCAATCGACCTTTTTCCGGTATTATTTGTTATTTGAGAATGTTCTAATTCAATATTTTCGTTTTCTAGAAAATCAGCTAAATATTTCTTTTTATCTTCGTCAGTCAATAATGTACTCGGCCATCCCGAGGATTCCTGCTTTAGCTTAAGGTAAGTGTTCATCATTGCAGTAAATAGTCCATCAGAACCATTGATTTGATTATATTGGACTACATCATATTCCCAGATTTCAAAAATTGCGAGTAACTTATGTATACCCCATTTCAATTGCTTTAATGACCTCATCAATTACCCAGGTTCCAAGAAGTGCTCTCTGATCATCAGAATGGGAGCAGTTTCTTTCTTTTGACTTCTCGTAACTATACCATTTCTGCCGAAAATCACGAAGTAAATTGTGCTCTTCAAAATGTTTACCTTTTGAATAAATTATTATTTGAATAAAGTATTATATATATATATGTATGTATTGTATATTCCTTTAACTTATTTATATTATTTGATTCAGTCGATTGAGAACCATACTCACAATAGTGTCTATCATGTCCAACATAAATTTTAGATTCATAATCGAAGATATTTCAAAAGTTCTTAATGAACATAAAGAAATAATTCTTGAAGAGCACTATGCGGAGCTTATAAATCTTATAAATTATATTAAACAATACGTAAATGTCTCACAAGTTAACTCTAAATATGGATGTCATTATACGAATTGTTCATGGTCAACAGATGCTTGCACCTGTGGACCAGATACATGCGCATGCTTTTATCTTGAACGTAAATTAATAAGAGCAAACAAATTATTGTTACTTTATAAGAGACTTAAATAATAATATAAACATAAATGTACACACTTTCCTTAAAAAAATAAAGTTATTCTTGTTATACATAAACACCAAAACACATTGTTTTCTTTATCATTTGATATTAATATGAGTAAAAGAGATGTTGCTGAGGAGCTACATAAAGTTTCACGTAAGAGTTTCCCTAAAAGACGAGTTACCATCAAGGGTATTGATGATTTATGGCAAGCTGACCTTGTTGAAATGGGTCCGTATTCGGATGAGAACAATAATTATCGATATCAGCTTACAGTTATTGACACATTCTCAAAATTTCCATGGGCTTATCCGATACAAAATAAAACAGCAACAGAAGTAACACCAGCAATGCAAAACATATTCAATAAAGGTCGCATTCCAAAGAATCTTCAAACAGATGACGGTAAAGAATTTTTCAACAAATCTTTTCAAAATGTAATGCGAAAATATAAAATTAATCATTATTCGACATTTACTCAAGTAGGTAAGGGGGCACTGTGGTCTGGGAATTCGGCGTAAGAAAGAGATAGCACTATGTTTGAGTGAGAGATGTGATTAAGAATACTTACAATGTGTTTGTTGTTGTTGTGGCGCGTGGATAGATGATAAGAAATGTTTAGGAGCGCGTGGTAAGGAGGTCGGCAACCTTTGAATGTTGTGTATGGCTTATCAGTAAAAAAAAGAAAAAACCTAATGTCCGCTGGAAACATATGTTTTCGGACGCGCAGATGTTCTATATTTTGTCTGTGGCGCGTGGATAGATGATAAGAAATGTTTAAATGTACCGCATGATGTATAAGATTTAAATTTTCGAATGGGAAGAAGATGATCAGAACATTTGAATTATTGTAAAGAGGTGATAAGAATACATTTTAAAAATAATTGGGTTAACGTTTTCGGTTATAGTTTGAATATGTATATAATATATATATATATGTGTTTGTCATTATTGCAGCGCTTAAATAGATGATAAGAAATGTTTAAATGTACCATGATGTGTAGTAATGAGAGAGTCGGTTAGAAGATAAATTGAATTTTAAAAGATTAAAGGGAAGTTGAGAATTTAAAAAAAGTAGATGATAAGAAATGTTTTAATGTACCGCATGATGTATAATTTATGATTCATTGTAATTTGTGGTTTGTATTTTGTTTAATGGGTTTATATGTCTACATACATATGTATGTGAGAAAAAAATTTATATTCTAGCAATGATTGCGGTAATCATTAAAAAAAAGCTAGAACGTTTGGCTTAAGTGTTTATTTTTAGAACAGCTCTGATATAGAGAACATTAATTGGGGGGAAGTAGAAAAAACAATATGTTTTGGTGTGAAAGATTAAGGGAAAGAGAAACATTTTGTATCTGTGAATCTGGATGGTTGGAGATAAAATTTTCGAATGGGAAGAAGATGATCAGAACATTTGAATTATTGTAAAGAGGTGATAAGAATACATTTTAAAAATAATTGGGTTAACGTTTTCGGTTATAGTTTGAATATGTATATAATATATATATATGTGTTTGTCATTATTGCAGCGCTTAAATAGATGATAAGAAATGTTTAAATGTACCATGATGTGTAGTAATGAGAGAGTCGGTTAGAAGATAAATTGAATTTTAAAAGATTAAAGGGAAGTTGAGAATTTAAAAAAAGTAGATGATAAGAAATGTTTTAATGTACCGCATGATGTATAATTTATGATTCATTGTAATTTGTGGTTTGTATTTTGTTTAATGGGTTTATATGTCTACATACATATGTATGTGAGAAAAAAATGTATATTCTAGCAATGATTGCGGTAATCATTAAAAAAAAGCTAGAACGTTTGGCTTAAGTGTTTATTTTTAGAACAGCTCTGATATAGAGAACATTAATTGGGGGAAGTAGAAAAAACAATATGTTTTGGTGTGAAAGATTAAGGGAAAGAGAAACATTTTGTATCTGTGAATCTGGATGGTTGGAGATAAAATTTTCGGATGTAATATTCTATAATGACACATTAAAATTGATGCTACAGCCAGAATATGGAAGCGAATGCGTTTTGTTTCATATTAGAAATGGTGAGACCGTATCGCCTATTCTGAGTTTTAAGTTGCAGTTTCAATCTATGCAACATGTACGGTTTAAACTTTTAGGTGAGAATATTACTTTTCATAAAAAAAAAAAAGTAAAATGAAATGAATAAAACATAAAATTATATTATAGGAGGGGAGTTAACACTGAGCGGAACGATCACACCTCATTCGAATGCTGTAAAGAGAAAAGAGGGTGAATATCCATCGCTTTGTCCATTTGGTGAGGCTGAATTACTTAATGAACCTCAAAAACTTAAAAAGAAAAAAGACAGTCATCGCAGAGAAATAGAGACAGTTGAACGAGTTCATGACACATCATTTCAATCGAATGTATTTTAATATTTATACAAGATGAGATAAGAATAAAAGATGCGAGAGAGAGATGAATATAGATAGAATAAAAATTATATAAAATTTAAAATTTGAGTGTAATGTTTATTAGTTTATGACAAACCTTTGGATAGCAAGCATCTTTTTTAAAAATGTTGTTTTACTCATCAGTCTTATGTCTGCTTTTAATTTGTCCTTCATTAATTGCTACTTTGCCATTACCTGTGGATATAAATTTGCAACAAGCAAACATAACTGACAATCTCTCTTTTTCATTGAGTTTACCTAATAATGATACTGTGCAGATAGGTTTATCGTTTCGTTTGTTAACCTTTACAAATGGTACAAATTTGCTTAATACCACAACAACAACAACCGATACAACATCATTTCAAAATGATGCATCAGTGACTTCAACAACAGCAAGAACGGTAAATACAATTTTGGAGGAGAAAAAAATAGTAACCGTAGAGGAAGCAATCGAGAGTTTTAGGCAAGACTTAATTAAAAAAGAAACTGAAATATCAGGAATTATACAAAGTAAGGATGTTTTTTATAGACATTTAAAGCTTGAGTTTGATGAAGATAAGGCACTTACTGTTCGATGTTCGTATGATAGCAATTATAATTTGCGCACTCTAAGCATTAAATGTTATGAGTATCATGAATATGAAACTGAGAGAGTATTAAGTAATGGAGAAGTTGAGGTCTTTATGAAGGAGGATCTCGCATACAAATCTGATGTCGAATTACTGAATTTCAAATCATTAAAACAATCATACCATATGAATATCTCTTAAGAAAAAAAATGTATAAGTGTATATATCAATAAAGATTTTTATTAAAAAAAAAATTACAAAAAGATGTGTCTTATTTATTAATTTTAGGTATAGGAATCCAAGAGTTGTGATCGGGTGAAAAACCGAGCCATTTAACAAATAATCGATCTTTTTTCCTTTGAAGCACTTCCTCGACTAGATATGTATCTGGGAACTTAGTTTTCTGTAGTTCAAGCTCATAAAACCCTCCCTTAATGGGATGTCCTTGGTGATCTTCCAATAGGTACGTTATTGGATTTGAGCGTTGCACTTTGGCTATCTTAAAGATTTCTGTGGTCCAATTCGGTGTGTATCCTTTATCGAAAACATGTTTGTATTTACTAATTCTGACAAAATCCCCGGTTTTAAACTTTGGAGTAATATGTATTTTGATGTGATTATAGATCTTGGAGAGTAATATTTTTTCATTTGCAGCATTGACTTCAGATGGTTTCATATTTATCGTACGATGTTTGGAATTATTGTACGTTTTTGTTAGTTGTTCTATAATATCAATCCAACGATATGAACCATTGAAACTAAATTCTTTCCACATCCAAGTTTTCAAGGTACGATTAAATCGTTCAACAATGGAAGCTTTGAGAACACTAAATGTAGAGTAATGATTGATTTGAAACTTTTTCATAAGTTTTTGAAACGATGCATTGAAAAATTCTTTTCCATCATCTGTTTGTAAATTTTTTGGGTGACGACCTTTATTAAATATATCTTCCATAACCTGAGTGACACTCGTTCCTGTTTTATTTTTAATAGGAGCCGTCCAAGCAAATTTAGAAAATGTATCAATAACTGTGAGAAGATATCGATAATTTTCGTTTTCGGGTGAATACACAACCATCTCGACTAGGTCGGCTTGCCATAAATCATCTAGACCCTTAATAATTACTCGTCTTTTTGGGAAATTCCTTCGAGCAGGCTTATGTAGTTCTTCAACAACGTTTCTCTGACTCATCTTTTTATTGAATGATAAAAACAAAGTATTTGTTCATGCATTTTATTAATT
This sequence comes from Eupeodes latifasciatus, assembly GCA_920104205.1. Classification (NCBI taxonomy): domain Eukaryota; kingdom Metazoa; phylum Arthropoda; class Insecta; order Diptera; family Syrphidae; genus Eupeodes; species Eupeodes latifasciatus. The sequence goes on from OV049924.1 coordinate 246,015,822, forward strand.
AAAAATATTTCTATATAATAACTACAAGTTTAATACTATTCATACTATTTCAATCTTTTATACAAAGACATCAGTTTTTTTATTTTTAACAGTCTATTTTCAAGCATGTAACATGCGCATGTATCTGGACCATTTTTGCATAAGTTTGAAGACCATGGGCAGTTATCGAAATGACATCCATGTTTTGATGTTGTAGTAGATACATTCATAAATCTTTTCAAAAAGATTACACAATTCAAAAGCTCTTCATGATGTTCTTCCACTATATTATGATGATTTGTTTTCAGAAACTGTAGAATTTCATCAAAAATTAATAAAAGATCTATGTTAGACATAATGATTGAGTTCTCCACACTGAGGAGATAGATTAAAGACTAAAGTTATATAATGACTGGTTTTAAGTTTTAATAATTAATAGAATTGTCTTCAATTTCATTTTCAGATTTTTTTTTCTTATTATCAATTGTGTCAAACAGTAGTTTCTCAAATTTTTCAACTACTCCATATTGGATGTATTCTTTAAGTTGTTGGTATGTTTCATCAACATATTTTTTGGTAGCAGCGTCTTCCTGTTCTTGTGGTTCTTGAACATTTTTTAACCGTTTAAAGTGTATGTTGTAATCTCCGCTTTCTGTTTTGAGGAATCCCTCTCCAGCTGGTCCAGGCAAACCACGCTCTCCCTGTACACCTGGTGGTCCCTGCTCTCCTTGTTTTCCTCTTGGTCCTCTGGGTGGGGTTCTATTTGAGAAACGACCAAATTTATCAACACTCATCTTTTTTTTTATTATTATTCGATAATATTGGCTTCTTTAAGTTCTTCAATGATTGAAATAATTTCGTTATAGTGATTGTTGTGTCCAGCTTGTTGTGAACCAATAAGAAGTCTCAATCGATCTACTAGTTCATTGGGATTATCCCAAAATATATAGTCTTTTTTCAAATTTGATAATTGCATTATTCCATTTCCTGAAGGTATTTGTAGTATTGAAGATGATGGCGATGGAGTATTAGAAGTATTTGTTCTTAATCCGAATAATTTACTTATAATTTGTTTATACTTATAACCTCTATTGCCGTGTACTTGTCTCTGTGAATTATGATCAATTCTATGAGCATTAGTGTCATGTAATATAGTCCTATAGTTTTTTAAATCTTCATTGGTGTAAACTTGTTTATCAGGGGTTTTCTTAAATATAAGCTCATATAACCCATTTGTTCCTTCGAAGGTTTTATTTTTAATTTCTATATCTTTTCCGATAAGGTTTAACTCACTATTACCGATGTACATTTTTCCATCTTTTGAATGTACACTATACGTTTTATCAAGGGTGTTGGAATTATTTAGAAATAAATCTATATATTTTTTAGGGGTGTCATGAAATTGTTCTTGTGACAAGCGTTCTGCAAAGCTACTATGACTTGACTTGTTCTTTGTTCTTTTTGGAGTAGTATTACTATCGACGGAAAAAATTGGTGAATCATCATCATCATCATCAATAGAAGTTTTGGGGGTGGTGAATTCTTCATGAAAATGTTTCTTCTTATCATAATCATTTTCTTGTGATTGAGGATGTTCAAAATTGAGTTTTATTTTCTTTAAAGGACCATTTATAAGGTTATGTTGATCTTTTTTGATATTTGATTTTTTTACTAATTCGTTTAGTGGTTTCGTAAGAGGTTTAAGAGTTTCTTCAATTTGAGTTTCGTAAGCTTCCCTACCGATCTTAAGAGCTTTGTATTTCTTTCGTAGAGCATCTGTAGTTTTAATTAATTCCTTTGTTAGTTTTACATCTATATTCATCATAATGTAAATATTTATTTCTTCCTACAGAGGCAAGTGATTAATAAGTTTCGAAGTTGTTGAAAGAATCGTTCAAAAGGTTTTAAACTGAATTTGATATTGAGATTACTGATCTTAACTGAAGAATACTGGGTCTCAATCTGGGTGGAACTGCTTTTTACTGCTACTATCTGCTCGCTGTACTGCTCTGTACTGTTCTCATAGAACATTTCTATACATATGGTATTAAATCAAAAGTGTCATATGACACCCAACCATTCTTACGCTAAGATAATCATTTTAAAATGATTGATTATTCCAAAAAATCTATCAGTCGACGAAACATTGTGAAAGGAAAAGGTTTATTAAATACTTTAATAAACAAACTACCTCTTGAACTACATTTACCTGGTTATCAATACTGTGGACCTGGAACAAAACTCCGACAACGTCTAGCTCGAGGGGATCCGGGAATTAATTTGCTTGATCAAGCGTGCAAGGAACACGATATATCTTATTCTAAATTTAAAAATACATCTGATCGACACATTGCCGATAGGATTTTAACTGAAAAAGCCTGGCAACGAGTTCAATCCGGAGACGCTAGTATAGGTGAAAAGGCAAACGCACTATTGGTTACCAATCTTTTGAAGGCAAAAACAAAATTCGGTATGGGTTGTTCTAAGAATAAAGACAAAAAGCCTAAGAAAAAAGCGAAAAATAAAAAAGAAAACGACAATAAGTCAAATTTAGATAAAAATGCTAAGCAACTCTCATTTAGAAAAATAATAACAGTTATTGGAAATAATATTAAACGTAAAAGACCCTTCAATCTGGAAAAGGCAATCCAAATAGCCATATCATCTGCTAAGAAAACAGTAAGAAAAAACAGTAATAACATTAAGACACCCAGAGTTATTTCTGTACCGAAAATTGGTGGTGTAATTCCATTTCTTGTACCGTTGTTTGCTGGACTTTCAGCTCTTGGAGCTTTAACGGGAGGTGCTGCAGGTGTAGCAAAAGCTGTCAACGATATTAGCATTGCTAAAAAAGATTTAGAGGAGAAAAAGCGTCATAATCAACAAATGGAATCCATTGCAGTAGGGCAGGGCTTATACCTTAAACCTTATAGAAAAGGGTTTGGACTTTATTTAAATCCACAGCCAAAAAACTTCTAAGTTCGCTGCCCAATCGTGCATTAAATGAAATAGATTTGAGAAATTTTGCAAGGAAATTCATTCCGAATTTTCGAGGAGTTTTCATGAGAGATAATTTACCAAAAACTAAACCTTTGAAAAACGAGTGTGGAATTGTAAATCTAGACTCATCAATTGCCCCTGGAACACACTGGGTAGCGTATTATAAAAAAGGCAACCAAATTGAATATTTTGATAGTTTTGGAAATCTTCAACCTCCTATTGAAATTATTAATTATTTGGGTGAAAAAATTAATTATAATTATACAAAATACCAAGATTATGACTCTTTTAACTGTGGTCATTTATGTTTAAGATTTTTATATGAATGTTATTTTCAATAAATAAAGAGTTTTATATACAATGGCTTTCATTATGTTTTTCATCATCATGGCAATGACACTTACACTAAGCGGGAGAACTTCCCTTCTATCAGCTGAATATTTTCCACCGCTAAACTTGGACAAAGACTATGTTTGTGGATTGATTGATTTTCACACGTACAACTCTATACCGAATGTTGATGCGAATAATAATTTGTTTCATGTGGGCGAATATGAAATTGAAATCCCTATAGGATCGTATGAAATTGATGCTATTGCAGAATATATATCCAAAGAATTATTATTGCGAAATTCCTCCATTATTATTGAAATAGAAGCAAATAATAACACAATGGAATGTCAAATCCAATGCAACGAGAACATATATTTCAATAAGAACAGAACCATAGGAAAATTATTGGGTTTCAGTAAACGTGTTCTCGAAGGTAAGAAAACTCATTTGTCCGATTTACCTGTTGAAATAAACAAGGTAAATGTAATACGAGTCGAGTGTAATATCATTACTGGCTCTTATTTTAATAATACTCCTATGCATACAATACATGAATTCTCGCCAGAAACAGGGTCAGGGTATAAAATCATTGAAGTTCCAAAAAATGTCATCTATCTACCTGTGAATGTCAAACGAATAAGTACTATAACATTAAAACTAGTGGACCAGAACGGGGACTTAATAAATTTTAGAGGAGAAAGAATAACTGTTCGATTACATTTAACCCCAATATTAGAATAATGATAATCTACAATAATTATATAACAGATATCAAAGGTAACCATTTAACTAGTTCTTCCCGAACATCAACACTGTCAACACCTAAGTTATCACCTGAAAATAAAGCCTATCTTCTGTCACTGGGATTCAAATTAAAATAAATTTACAATATGAACGATATATTAAATATTACTCAAGGACCCATCTTTGATAATAGCATATCTAAGTTTGAGTACCATTGTTACTCTCCATTTCTTCAGTCCTTCAATCCGAGTGATGAAATACGTATTCCCATACAACAACAAGACTTATGTATATTACCTAGTGAAAGCTATATTTATATAGAAGGGAGTCTAACAAAAGCAGATGGAACTGTTTCAGCAGGAAAATTAACTAATAATGCAATGGCTTTTCTTTTTGAAGAAATACAATATGAACTGAATGGAGTAAACATTGACAACAATAAAAATGTGGGAATAACATCGACCTTAAAAAATTATATTTCTTTAAACGAAAATGAAAGTAAGAGTTTGGAAAATGGATCATGGACTGGGGGTAGCAGTTTTTCTCTTGCATTGGGTACTTTTAATTTTTGTATAAAATTAAAATATCTGTTAGGATTTGCTGAAGATTATAAAAAGATCATAACAAATGCAAGACATGAATTGATTTTAATTCGTACTCGATCTAATGAGAATGCTTATTTTTCTAAAGACAACGAAGAATTAAAACTTTCGATTTTTAAACTGCAGTGGAGAGTACCACACATTACCTTATCTGATTCGAATAAACTTACATTATTGAAACAAATACAATCAAATTCAATTCAAATTCATTTTCGAAATTGGGAAATGTACGAATATCCAACACTACCAACCACCACTGATCATGTATGGACAGTTAAAACTTCAAGTCAGCTTGAGAAACCAAGATATATTATCATTGCTCTACAAACTGATAGAAAAAATCAACGAAATAAAGATGCTAGCATATTTGATCATTGTGATGTGAGCAATGTAAAAGTACATTTAAATTCCGAATCTTACCCTCGAGAAGATTTAAATGTAAAATATAAACTGGATCGATATGCTATTCTCTATGAAATGTATAGTAAATTTCAACAATCGTATTATCAACAACAATCAAATCCACTTTTATCGCGACAAGAGTTTAAAGATATCGCCCCAATTCTGGTTATTGATTGTTCTCATCAAAATGAGTCAATCAAAACGGGTCCTGTGGATGTAAAAATTGAACTTAAAACATTAACTTCGATTCCTGCTTCAACAACTATGTATTGTTTAATACTTCATGATCGCATAATCGAGTACAATCCAATGACTGGAGAAGTTAACAAACTTATTTAAATTGGTGTCATAATCTATATTTTTTCAGTAGAAAAAGTGCATTTGCTTAGAACAGATCTAAACATGGATACCTGTTTTGTAGACTTTCAAGGTTTTAGAGGAATGAACAATGAGTTTATCTTAAAGGAAATGGCTGTGCTTTTTAATGGATATCACCAACATTTCATACTTACTCCACCATTTCACTCTAACTTTCTTCCGTCAGCCCTCAAAAGACAAGCTAATTGGTTGCATGAGTATCATCATGGTTTTACCTGGGATGGTGGAGATACAGATTTTTGCAAAGTTAAGTCATATCTTCGAAAAAAAATTAAAAATGTTGTTTACGTCAAGGGTAAAGAAAAGAAACATTGGCTACAAAAACTTATTAATAACGAAAATGTTGAAGTCATTAACCTTGAAGATCTTAACTATAAGTGTCCTAATTTAAAAGAACTAAAAAGAATTTATCCAGATATAACTTTGAAATGTTGGTATCATGGAAAAATATGTGCACTCCAGAATGTTTATCTTTTGAGCAGATACATTAAAGAAGCTAAAAATTGTAATTAATATTTTCAAATAAAACAAAAAAAACTTTTGCTTAAAATTTTAAATTATTTTTTATTTTAATATCTGCATAAAGTGCGACTTTTTATTACTATAATGATTATTATGATGATGATGATGATGGTGGGTTGGGTTTTTTTTCTTTTATACCCGTACGGCAGAGAACTGTGATCGTCGACAAATTGACGTTTTTCGGCTCTTGGTTTGTATGTCTTGACTTCTTCTACAGTAACTACCTGATGTTCTATGGTTCGTCGTATATTGTTAGACTTTATGACAATACTTACATCAGAATCTTTTTGTGTAAAAGAACAAAGAACAAGTCAAGTCATAGTAGCTTTGCAGAACGCTTGTCACAAGAACAATTTCATGACACCCCTAAAAAATATATAGATTTATTTCTAAATAATTCCAACACCCTTGATAAAACGTATGGTGTACATTCAAAAGATGGAAAAATGTACATCGGTAATAGTGAGTTAAACCTTATCGGAAAAGATATAGAAATTAAAAATAAAACCTTCGAAGGAACAAATGGGTTATATGAGCTTATATTTAAGAAAAACCCTGATAAACAAGTTTACACCAATGAAGATTTAAAAAACTATAGGACTATATTACATGACACTAATGCTCATAGAATTGATCATAATTCACAGAGACAAGTACACGGCAATAGAGGTTATAAGTATAAACAAATTATAAGTAAATTATTCGGATTAAGAACAAATACTTCTAATACTCCATCGCCATCATCTTCAATACTACAAATACCTTCAGGAAATGGAATAATGCAATTATCAAATTTGAAAAAAGACTATATATTTTGGGATAATCCCAATGAACTAGTAGATCGATTGAGACTTCTTATTGGTTCACAACAAGCTGGACACAACAATCACTATAACGAAATTATTTCAATCATTGAAGAACTTAAAGAAGCCAATATTATCGAATAATAATAAAAAAAAGATGAGTGTTGATAAATTTGGTCGTTTCTCAAATAGAACCCCACCCAGAGGACCAAGAGGAAAACAAGGAGAGCAGGGACCACCAGGTGTACAGGGAGAGCGTGGTTTGCCTGGACCAGCTGGAGAGGGATTCCTCAAAACAGAAAGCGGAGATTACAACATACACTTTAAACGGTTAAAAAATGTTCAAGAACCACAAGAACAGGAAGACGCTGCTACCAAAAAATATGTTGATGAAACATACCAACAACTTAAAGAATACATCCAATATGGAGTAGTTGAAAAATTTGAGAAACTACTGTTTGACACAATTGATAATAAGAAAAAAAAATCTGAAAATGAAATTGAAGACAATTCTATTAATTATTAAAACTTAAAACCAGTCATTATATAACTTTAGTCTTTAATCTATCTCCTCAGTGTGGAGAACTCAATCATTATGTCTAACATAGATCTTTTATTAATTTTTGATGAAATTCTACAGTTTCTGAAAACAAATCATCATAATATAGTGGAAGAACATCATGAAGAGCTTTTGAATTGTGTAATCTTTTTGAAAAGATTTATGAATGTATCTACTACAACATCAAAACATGGATGTCATTTCGATAACTGCCCATGGTCTTCAAACTTATGCAAAAATGGTCCAGATACATGCGCATGTTACATGCTTGAAAATAGACTGTTAAAAATAAAAAAACTGATGTCTTTGTATAAAAGATTGAAATAGTATGAATAGTATTAAACTTGTAGTTATTATATAGAAATATTTTTAATTAATAAAATGCATGAACAAATACTTTGTTTTTATCATTCAATAAAAAGATGAGTCAGAGAAACGTTGTTGAAGAACTACATAAGCCTGCTCGAAGGAATTTCCCAAAAAGACGAGTAATTATTAAGGGTCTAGATGATTTATGGCAAGCCGACCTAGTCGAGATGGTTGTGTATTCACCCGAAAACGAAAATTATCGATATCTTCTCACAGTTATTGATACATTTTCTAAATTTGCTTGGACGGCTCCTATTAAAAATAAAACAGGAACGAGTGTCACTCAGGTTATGGAAGATATATTTAATAAAGGTCGTCACCCAAAAAATTTACAAACAGATGATGGAAAAGAATTTTTCAATGCATCGTTTCAAAAACTTATGAAAAAGTTTCAAATCAATCATTACTCTACATTTAGTGTTCTCAAAGCTTCCATTGTTGAACGATTTAATCGTACCTTGAAAACTTGGATGTGGAAAGAATTTAGTTTCAATGGTTCATATCGTTGGATTGATATTATAGAACAACTAACAAAAACGTACAATAATTCCAAACATCGTACGATAAATATGAAACCATCTGAAGTCAATGCTGCAAATGAAAAAATATTACTCTCCAAGATCTATAATCACATCAAAATACATATTACTCCAAAGTTTAAAACCGGGGATTTTGTCAGAATTAGTAAATACAAACATGTTTTCGATAAAGGATACACACCGAATTGGACCACAGAAATCTTTAAGATAGCCAAAGTGCAACGCTCAAATCCAATAACGTACCTATTGGAAGATCACCAAGGACATCCCATTAAGGGAGGGTTTTATGAGCTTGAACTACAGAAAACTAAGTTCCCAGATACATATCTAGTCGAGGAAGTGCTTCAAAGGAAAAAAGATCGATTATTTGTTAAATGGCTCGGTTTTTCACCCGATCACAACTCTTGGATTCCTATACCTAAAATTAATAAATAAGACACATCTTTTTGTAATTTTTTTTTTTAATAAAAATCTTTATTGATATATACACTTATACATTTTTTTTCTTAAGAGATATTCATATGGTATGATTGTTTTAATGATTTGAAATTCAGTAATTCGACATCAGATTTGTATGCGAGATCCTCCTTCATAAAGACCTCAACTTCTCCATTACTTAATACTCTCTCAGTTTCATATTCATGATACTCATAACATTTAATGCTTAGAGTGCGCAAATTATAATTGCTATCATACGAACATCGAACAGTAAGTGCCTTATCTTCATCAAACTCAAGCTTGAAATGTCTATAAAAAACATCCTTACTTTGTATAATTCCTGATATTTCAGTTTCTTTTTTAATTAAGTCTTGCCTAAAACTCTCGATTGCTTCCTCTACGGTTACTATTTTTTTCTCCTCCAAAATTGTATTTACCGTTCTTGCTGTTGTTGAAGTCACTGATGCATCATTTTGAAATGATGTTGTATCGGTTGTTGTTGTTGTGGTATTAAGCAAATTTGTACCATTTGTAAAGGTTAACAAACGAAACGATAAACCTATCTGCACAGTATCATTATTAGGTAAACTCAATGAAAAAGAGAGATTGTCAGTTATGTTTGCTTGTTGCAAATTTATATCCACAGGTAATGGCAAAGTAGCAATTAATGAAGGACAAATTAAAAGCAGACATAAGACTGATGAGTAAAACAACATTTTTAAAAAAGATGCTTGCTATCCAAAGGTTTGTCATAAACTAATAAACATTACACTCAAATTTTAAATTTTATATAATTTTTATTCTATCTATATTCATCTCTCTCTCGCATCTTTTATTCTTATCTCATCTTGTATAAATATTAAAATACATTCGATTGAAATGATGTGTCATGAACTCGTTCAACTGTCTCTATTTCTCTGCGATGACTGTCTTTTTTCTTTTTAAGTTTTTGAGGTTCATTAAGTAATTCAGCCTCACCAAATGGACAAAGCGATGGATATTCACCCTCTTTTCTCTTTACAGCATTCGAATGAGGTGTGATCGTTCCGCTCAGTGTTTACTCCCCTCCTATAATATAATTTTATGTTTTATTCATTTCATTTTACTTTTTTTTTTATGAAAAGTAATATTCTCACCTAAAAGTTTAAACCGTACATGTTGCATAGATTGAAACTGCAACTTAAAACTCAGAATAGGCGATACGGTCTCACCATTTCTAATATGAAACAAAACGCATTCGCTTCCATATTCTGGCTGTAGCATCAATTTTAATGTGTCATTATAGAATATTACATCCGAAAATTTTATCTCCAACCATCCAGATTCACAGATACAAAATGTTTCTCTTTCCCTTAATCTTTCACACCAAAACATATTGTTTTTTCTACTTCCCCCCAATTAATGTTCTCTATATCAGAGCTGTTCTAAAAATAAACACTTAAGCCAAACGTTCTAGCTTTTTTTTAATGATTACCGCAATCATTGCTAGAATATACATTTTTTTCTCACATACATATGTATGTAGACATATAAACCCATTAAACAAAATACAAACCACAAATTACAATGAATCATAAATTATACATCATGCGGTACATTAAAACATTTCTTATCATCTACTTTTTTTAAATTCTCAACTTCCCTTTAATCTTTTAAAATTCAATTTATCTTCTAACCGACTCTCTCATTACTACACATCATGGTACATTTAAACATTTCTTATCATCTATTTAAGCGCTGCAATAATGACAAACACATATATATATATTATATACATATTCAAACTATAACCGAAAACGTTAACCCAATTATTTTTAAAATGTATTCTTATCACCTCTTTACAATAATTCAAATGTTCTGATCATCTTCTTCCCATTCGAAAATTTTATCTCCAACCATCCAGATTCACAGATACAAAATGTTTCTCTTTCCCTTAATCTTTCACACCAAAACATATTGTTTTTTCTACTTCCCCCCAATTAATGTTCTCTATATCAGAGCTGTTCTAAAAATAAACACTTAAGCCAAACGTTCTAGCTTTTTTTTAATGATTACCGCAATCATTGCTAGAATATAAATTTTTTTCTCACATACATATGTATGTAGACATATAAACCCATTAAACAAAATACAAACCACAAATTACAATGAATCATAAATTATACATCATGCGGTACATTAAAACATTTCTTATCATCTACTTTTTTTAAATTCTCAACTTCCCTTTAATCTTTTAAAATTCAATTTATCTTCTAACCGACTCTCTCATTACTACACATCATGGTACATTTAAACATTTCTTATCATCTATTTAAGCGCTGCAATAATGACAAACACATATATATATATATTATATACATATTCAAACTATAACCGAAAACGTTAACCCAATTATTTTTAAAATGTATTCTTATCACCTCTTTACAATAATTCAAATGTTCTGATCATCTTCTTCCCATTCGAAAATTTAAATCTTATACATCATGCGGTACATTTAAACATTTCTTATCATCTATCCACGCGCCACAGACAAAATATAGAACATCTGCGCGTCCGAAAACATATGTTTCCAGCGGACATTAGGTTTTTTCTTTTTTTTACTGATAAGCCATACACAACATTCAAAGGTTGCCGACCTCCTTACCACGCGCTCCTAAACATTTCTTATCATCTATCCACGCGCCACAACAACAACAAACACATTGTAAGTATTCTTAATCACATCTCTCACTCAAACATAGTGCTATCTCTTTCTTACGCCGAATTCCCAGACCACAGTGCCCCCTTACCTACTTACTCAATTGAAGGCAACAATTGTAGAACGATTTAATCGAACACTGAAAAACCTTATGTTGAAAGAATTCAGTATAAACGGATCGTACAAATGGACCGATATGCTGTCAACACTAACTAAAACTTATAACAATTCAAAACATCGAACTATAAAAATGAAACCTTCCGAAGTAAATACTGCAAACGAAAAACATCTACTCTCTTTTGTATATCAATATATTAAAATTCGATTACCTAACTCCTAAATTCAAAGTTGGAGATTCAGTGAGAATCAGTAAATACAAACATGTATTTGAAAAAGGATACACACCAAACTGGACAACTGAAATTTTTAAAATTACAAAAATTCAACGAAGTAATCCTATAACATATCTGCTAGAAGACTATCAAGGTCATCCTATTAAAGGTGGATTCTATGAATTAGAGCTACAAAAAAAAACCAAACATCCAGACACATTTCTTATAAAAAAGATAAAATATTTGTAAAATGGTTGGGTTTTCTTCCTGAATATAATTCATAGATACACATATCTAAAAAAAATACCTAATAAGTAAATTTCAAATTGATGTTTTTTTTTTATGCTTTATTTTATTTATTTTTTTTTTTTTCTTAAATACAATATTTCAGATTTTGTTCTTTTATCTTTTTAAAGATATATTCATACATATATAGATAGACAGTTAGATATATAAATATATATACGGTGATGAAAAATAAGGCTATTTTTGCGGAAAAACGCCTCCTTCAAAAGTTACAGTCTTTCAAAGTTTTCAACATTTTTCTCAATACCCATTTCCATTTCACATTATAACAAAAATACAATTCCATCTCATTCTCATATTTATAAATAAATCATCATCATGGTCACCAACCCATCCATACATCACCCTACACAAATAAAATCTTCCCTCACTCATCCTCACACAAACGATCTCTCCTCATAAAATCCTAAACAAACCCACAAATTAACCATCAAATGCATACTTACTTCAACAGATCACCATATCACCACACTGCCGCACCGCCACCTCCTCGTCTCGATACATCATACCCCTACATACCATCTCACACATCAATAAAAAAAAATATTTTCTTTATTTGCTTTCCTTCTTCAAGGGACCCTTTACCTACTGACATACAACAAAGACGACCACGACCATGACGACGACGACCACGACGACACGACCGACCGACCGACCGACGGTAGCAACCACCACAATCATCACGATCCATCCGCCGCACATTCTCCAAATATCCAAAACTACTTCACACACATCTTCTTTAAACTCCCTCCCGACCGACCGACCGACGGCAGCAACCACCACAATCATCACGATCCATCCACCGCACATTCTCCAAATATCCAGAGAGCCCGCGCCGCCTCTTCCTCACTTCTATTCAAATCCAATAAAACATTTACGATCCTCAACATCACAAACCAACCCTTCATCATCATCACTTCCGCATGCGGCGCCAAGGCGTGCGCCAAACAATACATCAAACACAATACCGCACCAATTAAAAACACATTAAAAACTATTCAAAACAAAACCCATTAAAAAAGCCATACAAAAAATTCCCATGCTCATTCGACGCATATTCTACTGATGTGAGTCACAAAACCTAATTTACGAACTAATTTATGACTGCAAAGGATCGATCGTCGCCTCCTATTTGATAGGTATTGTATTGGTGGAGTAAATAATCAAATTTTGATATCTACGGATAATTCAACAGATGATTCTGAATATAAAACTGGTAAGGGAATGCTATATTTTTGCTTGAAGGGGAAAGACAGGTCAAATAATGCATACGATTTTTTTTAAATTTCGTATTAGGGGAAATGAAAATATTCGTCAGTCCATACTATAAAAGCAATAGTTGCCTGAGTTTTTGATTCAGTTCAGTGAATATCTAGGTACAACAACCATACAACATGTCAAATTTAAAAAAAAAATGAAGTCTGTAGTTAGTGTACGCAGGGAGGAGAGCCGATAGATTCAACCCGGAAACCACTCCTAAGCATGTCGAAAATGGTCCAGAAGAGGAAGTTTCCTATAACTTCAGCAAAAAGGATGCATACCAAATATGGCCAACAAATTTTAGTCCAACTAGACGACTATGTGGTATGTACTATATTTCGCATTTTCATTTTAAAAATTATAATAAACTTTTATTTTTAGGTATTCCTGCCAAAAAGGTGTAATACCCAAATGGATGAGGAGGACATCGCGGAGCTACACACGCTCTACCTAGAGGTCGTGGAGCCTTTAGATCGTTCCTTCGTGATTGATTTCCACGATAAAGAGCAACCAGGACAGCTGCAAAATCATCATCAGCAACAAGCTTATCAACAACAACATCAATTACATCAACAACAACAGCAACAACAACATCAGTTATATCAACAACAACAGCAACACCAACAGCAGGAGCAACACCAACAGCAGGAACAACAACATCAATAAGAACTACAAGAACAACATCAACAGCAGCAACATCAACAAGAACAGCAACAACACCAACAGAAACTCCAAAGAGGGAGGAAACAAAAGAATGATGTTATTATTGAAGAGGTAGAACATATTTTGCCTACACTCTTCTTAAATTCGCAAGAAAAACTTTTTTAAATAAAATAAAAATTAAAAAAAAAAATGTTCCTGTTTTTTTTATTTTAATTTCAGCGAATTCAAATTTTGACTGATTTTAGTACCAAAATTAAACGGTTCAATTTAAATGGGAGGAAAATTGCTTTTAAAATCAAACCTATTCCAAGTCATGAAGAACCAACTTCATTGATAAGAAAGGCGATTGAAGATATGATACGATTTGCTGTGGAAGTCATAGAGGAAATATATTATCTAGAGTGCCGACTTAATGGGTTTGCTCTCTTTCGGCCTACAAGCTAAATTGAGAGGATTTTGTCCATAAGGATAAGCATGTGTTAGTTGTCCCGTGCATTTCTTATGGGAAAAAGCCATTATAAATGTAGTTGATATGGAATTTGTGCCCATATTGCTCAACAGCGGGGGGAAAAACTATGAGGTGAACTCAGCCGTTCAATATTTAAAGAAAAATTAATTTTGCAACTTCCTTTCAGTGAAAACTGTGCTAAAAATAATATTTGACTGCTTTTGGAAAACAAATTCTATGATTTTTATGAAAAGTTTCGCTAAAAACAGAAAAACTCATGCAGAAAGTATAGGCGCACCATAGAACTGCAATGCAAACGTGGCCCAATTTAAGTTAAGCCCAGTTTTGACAGCTTAACAACGAGGTGAGAATTTTGACAACTCAACACAATGTAAACAAAACAAAATTCATTCCCAGTAATGCAAATGAAGGTAAAACAATTTAAATCGAAAATATCAATTTATTTAAATAAAAATATATAATGAATTTGTACTTAATTTAATCCTCAGATAAAGAAGAAACCAAGGCGACGAAAACATTGTAGCTGATGCATTTTCTCGCCTTGCTCATTCGAACATCAACGAGATTACTATGCCTATAGAGATAGATGCAAGAACACTCTTCGAAGCACAACCTGAAGATATAGAACTCAAGAGTCTCATTGAAGGAACAAATTCACTGAAACTTCAAATAGTCCACCTTGAACCTGAATCTCCAATCTACTGCGATGTGTCAACAAGATATATACGACCATATGTTCCAAAAGAACTCAGGAAACGCATTTTTACGTCTGTGCATGGTCTCTCACATCCAAGTGGAAAAGCAACAGTCCAGCAAATCAAGCTGAAATATGTTTGGCCATCTATGAAGAAAGATGTCATTAGTTGGTCTCGCAACTGTCTTTCATGCCAAACATCAGAAACTCATCGGCATAACAAACTGCAACCTAACCACATTGACATGCCAGACAGTCGTTTTGATCATGTTCATTTAGATTTAGTTGTCTTGCCCATGGTTCAAGGTTACAGGTACTGCCTCACTATGATTGATCGATTTTCTAGGTGGCCGGAGGCAATTCCGTTGAAGGATATGACCGCCGACACTGTTGCTACGGCCTTTTGGACTCATTGGATTGCAAGATTCGGTTGTCCTAAAACTATCACCACTGATCAAGGGACGCAATTTGAGTCAGCACTTTTCAACGCTTTGACCAACTTGACAGGAACCAAACGTGCTCGCACAACAGCGTATCATCCACAGGCAAATGGGATGATTGAACGTTGGCACAGATCTTTCAAAGTAGCCTTAATGTGTCACTCATCATCAACAACGCCATGGACAGAGCTTCTCCCAACAGTACTGCTTGGGTTGAGAACGTGTTTTAAAGAGGACTTGAAGGCGTCTGCAGCTGATTTCCTTTATGGAACTCCATCAGACTTCCAAATGAATTTTTCATAGACGAAAACATGCCTAATCCAAATCCTCAAAGTTTTTTGGAAAAATTTCGCGAGCACATGCGATTGCTAAGACCTGTTCCTTCGGCACATCACATAAAAAAGAGTGTATTTGTCCTTAAGGATCTATATCAATGCTCACACGTTTTGCTTAGAACCGACGCTGTAAGAAAGCCATTGGAGCCTCCTTACACTGGACCATTCGAGGTACTCGAAAGATTATCGGACCGTCTCTTCACTATTCGAATGAATAATAAAGATGTTAACGTATCAGTGGATCGACTTAAGCCTGCATTTATTGCTCAAGAAGAAAGACCAACTGAAATCAATGTGCCAAATGAGGTATCTAGCCAGCAGCAAACACTCGAGCTTCCAAGAACACCAGAACCCAGCCAGAGCCAACAGCATCAATTTGAGTTTCAAAGATCTCCAGAATTCAGTCAAAACTCACAGCAGCAACAAGATGAAGAAGCATTGAAATCTCCATCTCCAGCAAAATCCTCAAATATAAAAAGAAGAGTCGCTTTCAAAGACAATAACAATCGTGACATTGTCACTGGTGGGGGAGTAGATGTGACAACTCCATCAGTGTCGCAAACATTACCAACACATCAACATGCCACAAAAGTAGCAGCACCAAAAATAAGAAAGAGAAAACCGATTCTGTTTATGGAACTCCATCAGACTTCCAAATGAATTTTTCATAGACGAAAACATGCCTAATCCAAATCCTCAAAGTTTTTTGGAAAAATTTCGCGAGCACATGCGATTGCTAAGACCTGTTCCTTCGGCACATCACATAAAAAAGAGTGTATTTGTCCTTAAGGATCTATATCAATGCTCACACGTTTTGCTTAGAACCGACGCTGTAAGAAAGCCATTGGAGCCTCCTTACACTGGACCATTCGAGGTACTCGAAAGATTATCGGACCGTCTCTTCACTATTCGAATGAATAATAAAGATGTTAACGTATCAGTGGATCGACTTAAGCCTGCATTTATTGCTCAAGAAGAAAGACCAACTGAAATCAATGTGCCAAATGAGGTATCCAGCCAGCAGCAAACACTCGAGCTTCCAAGAACACCAGAACCCAGCCAGAGCCAACAGCATCAATTTGAGTTTCAAAGATCTCCAGAATTCAGTCAAAACTCACAGCAGCAACAAGATGAAGAAGCATTGAAATCTCCATCTCCAGCAAAATCCTCAAATATAAAAAGAAGAGTCGCTTTCAAAGACAATAACAATCGTGACATTGTCACTGGTGGGGGAGTAGATGTGACAACTCCATCAGTGTCGCAAACATTACCAACACATCAACATGCCACAAAAGTAGCAGCACCAAAAATAAGAAAGAGAAAACCGATTCTGTTTATGGAACTCCATCAGACTTCCAAATGAATTTTTCATAGACGAAAACATGCCTAATCCAAATCCTCAAAGTTTTTTGGAAAAATTTCGCGAGCACATGCGATTGCTAAGACCTGTTCCTTCGGCACATCACATAAAAAAGAGTGTATTTGTCTTTAACTATCTATATCAATGCTCACACGTTTTGCTTAGAACCGACGCTGTAAGAAAGCCATTGGAGCCTCCTTACACTGGACCATTCGAGGTACTCGAAAGATTATCGGACCGTCTCTTCACTATTCGAATGAATAATAAAGATGTTAACGTATCAGTGGATCGACTTAAGCCTGCATTTATTGCTCAAGAAGAAAGACCAACTGAAATCAATGTGCCAAATGAGGTATCCAGCCAGCAGCAAACACTCGAGCTTCCAAGAACACCAGAACCCAGCCAGAGCCAACAGCATCAATTTGAGTTTCAAAGATCTCCAGAATTCAGTCAAAACTCACAGCAGCAACAAGATGAAGAAGCATTGAAATCTCCATCTCCAGCAAAATCCTCAAATATAAAAAGAAGAGTCGCTTTCAAAGACAATAACAATCGTGACATTGTCACTGGTGGGGGAGTAGATGTGACAACTCCATCAGTGTCGCAAACATTACCAACACATCAACATGCCACAAAAGTAGCAGCACCAAAAATAAGAAAGAGAAAACCGATTCTGTTGCCACGACAATTTTATTAGCTCAGTTCAGTGTGCGCCTTCGTAAAGTTTATATTACTTTTCCTTTTAGTAATTTTAATAAAAAGATATATTTATTAGTCTTCGACTAAATCCTTATTGTTTTATTGGTGTATAGTCATTACACTAAGAGTCAAACAGAGCGTCCGTTAAACGGTTGAATAAATATTTGAATATTTGAAATTTAAAAAAAAGGTCAATGTAAGATGTGCGAAGGTGTGTGCACTTGAGTCAAACAGAGCGTCCGTTAAACGGTTGAATAAATATTTGAATATTTGAAATTTAAAAAAAGGTCAATGTAAGATGTGCGAAGGTGTGTTGTATAAATAAATGATTTTATTAGTAAGTGACTTAACCCAATGTACGATGTTGTTTATGGTTGTTTGAAACGATGCGACACACGATGTCGTCTTTGATAGGTATTGCATTGATGTACCTAAATAAGAATATTCTTATTGACGGATAAACCAACAGAGGATTCTGAATATAAAACTGCTATGTTAGATTTGTTTAAAAAGGAAAGTGGAAAGGGTCAAGTTAAATAAAAAAAAGGGTAAATTATGATGACGATTGAAAGTGGTTTCTATAGTAAATTTTATTGTTGACGATGTGAGTCACAAAACCTAATTTACGAACTAATTTATGACTGCAAAGGATCGATCGTCGTCTCCTATTTGATAGGTATTGTATTGGTGGAGTAAATAATCAAATATTGATATCTACGGATAATTCAACAGATGATTCTGAATATAAAACTGGTAAGGGAATGCTATATTTTTGCTTGAAGGGGAAAGACAGGTCAAATAATGCACTGAGTGTCGGGAGTGGTAATTCTTCGATTTTTTTTAAATTTCGTATTAGGCGAAATGAAAATATTCGTCAGTCCATACTATAAAAGCAATAGTTGCCTGAGTTTTTGATTCAGTTCAGTGAATATCTAGGTACAACAACCATACAACATGTCAAATTTAAAAAAAAAAATGAAGTCTGCAGTTAGTGTACGCAGGGAGGAGAGCCAATAGATTCAACCCGGAAACCACTCCTAAGCATGTCGAAAATGGTCCAGAAGAGGAAGTTTCCTATAACTTCAGCAAAAAGGATGCATACCAAATATGGCCAACAAATTTTAGTCCAACTAGACGACTATGTGGTATGTACTATATTTCGCATTTTCATTTTAAAAATTATAATAAACTTTTATTTTTAGGTATTCCTGCCAAAAAGGTGTAATACCCAAATTGATAAGGAGGACATCGCGGAGCTACACACGCTCTGCCTGGAGGTCGTGGAGCCTTTAGATCGTTCCTTCGTGATTGATTTCCGCGATAAAGAGCACCAGGATAGCTGCAAAATCATCATCAGCAACAAGCTTATCAACAACAACATCAATTACATCAACAACAACAGCAACAACAACATCAGTTATATCAACAACAACAGCAACACCAACAGCAGGAGCAACACCAACAGCAGGAACAACAACATCAACAAGAACTACAAGAACAACATCAACAGCAGCAACATCAACAAGAACAGCAACAACACCAGCAGAAACTCCGAAGAGGGGGGAAACAAAAGAATGATGTTATTATTGAAGAGGTAGAACATATTTTGCCTAAACTCTTCTTAAATTCGCAAAAAAAACTTCTTTAAATAAAATAAAAATTAAAAAAAAAAATGTTCCCGTTTTTTTTATTTTAATTTCAGCGAATTCAAATTTTGACTGATTTTAGTACCAAAATTAAACGGTTCAATTTAAATGGGAGGAAAATTGCTTTTAAAATCAAACCTATTCCAAGTCATGAAGAACCAACTTCATGGATAAGAAAGGCGATTGAAGATATGATACGATTTGCTGTGGAAGGCATAGAGGAAATATATTATCTAGAGTGCCGACTTAATGGGTTTGCTCTCTTTCGGCCTACAAGCTAAATTGAGAGGATTTTGTCCATAAGGATAAGCATGTGTTAGTTGTCCCGTGCATTTCTTATGGGAAAAAGCCATTATAAATGTAGTTGATATGGAATTTGTGCCCATATTGCTCAACAGCGGGGGGAAAAACTATGAGGTGAACTCAGCCGTTCAAAAAAGAGATCCGTTGAATTCAAAAATTGAAAAATTAATGCAATATTTAAAGAAAAATTAATTTTGCAACTTCCTTTCAGTGAAAACTGTGCTAAAAATAATATTTGACTGCTTTTGGAAAACAAATTCTATGATTTTTATGAAAAGTTTCGCTAAAAACAGAAAAACTAATGCAGAAAGTATAGGCGCACCATAGAACTGCAATGCAAACGTGGCCCAATTTAAGTTAAGCCCAGTTTTGACAGCTTAACAACGAGGTGAGAATTTTGACAACTCAACAAAATGTAAACAAAACAAAATTCATTCCCAGTAATGCAACTGAAGGTAAAACAATTTAAATCGAAAATATCAATTTATTTAAATAAAAATATATAATGAATTTGTACTTAATTTAATCCTCAGATAAAGAAGAAACCAAGGAGATAGTTGCAACAAAAGAAGTGGAATTCCCCGAGAAGGAAGCCAACATATCTATTCTGGAACGAAAGTGCGTTCGTCACATTCATTTAAAATTCAAATTATATGAATATTGTTTTGTTTTTTTTAGTTGAAATTACACTTGATGACAAGATGTTGTTCCTAGCAATCAAATCGCTCTATTCTGATAGTTTCTTATGTCCTCAATTTTGAACTGTAGGAATGAGAAAGGCCGATTACACCGAAGGGATAGATATTGAAGAAGACTGAAAAGCTTCGCGCTGAAACCGGTCCGACATGCTTTATTCGTTGAGAAGGATATACATGTCGAAAATGTGGCTATGAAGCTAAGGGATCGCTGGTTCGCTGGATCAATTAAAGCATTTGATAGCAATAGCACACGCACGTCATGTGACACCATCTGTGCAATGCAAAGTACTTCTTTCAGCCAGCGACCGACAGGCGAAGGATTGCAGTGTTCACAAGCCCTTTCTCATGATGTGGGCATTCGTTGATTTAATCGTTAATTTACAAATGCAATCCACCGAGAATTGGCCAATTGCTCTGTTTCACTATATTCAAAAGTATGATGAAGTGAAGCTTAAGCTTAAGGGAAGTAGCTGGTAAGAATATTTTTATAAATAATAAAATAGGAACTATCTTAATTTTGTCTCTCTTTTTTATTTAAATTGTAGGTCTTTGAATTTAACTTAAATGCGTTCCAATTCATCAATGGTATATTGCTGTCGATGCCGTCAACATATTCAATTCAAACCCAACTCTAGGAATTACTTCATCAATTTAGTTTTTTGAGATATTATTTTTTTTAATTAGAAGGCTTTTCGTGGCTATCTAAATTCATAAAGTAGTTTTTTTCAAAAAAATGTGATGATGTTTCAAATCTACAATATCTTTCTTCAATATTCCGTTTACAAATGTTTACTATTTCCTGTTACGAATTTGTAGTCTTAAGATTATAACATCAAGTTCTTGTAATATATTGAAAAAAAATACAAAAATAATGTTGAAAATGGGTATTTCTTAGTTTGAGGATATGTAGCTAAGAAGTTATTTTGAGAAAGACAACTACTATATGAAGGACAGAGCTACACCATCAGAAGTAAGTTTATTTAAAATCCAAAATTAATTTTAATTGATCAATATTCATTTAAAGATTGTTACAAAATATCCAAGACATCATAATTATCATGAACCAATCGGTCTAATTCCACCTCCAGAGCGCTTTGCCCGAGGATCACTACAAATCTACGATGATTTAGATCCTTATGTACATTTAATTTTACATTTATTATAAGTCCTTAGCTATAATACTGTATTCTTTTTTTAGTGATAAAGAATTATTTTAATCATCAAACATTTAGATTCCTTGGTTTGTTAATAATGTTTATTTTTTGTAAAATAAAATGGAATTAATAATATTATGTTTTTAAATTCTATTCGGCACTCAACCTTATAATTAGTGACATAATATAAATATAAGGCTTTTCGAGGTTATCAAAATTCATGGAGTAGATTTTTTTCAAAAAAAACTTGTGATGATTTTCCAAATCTGCATTATTTTTTTCAATATTCCGTTTAAAATTTTTCAAAAATTCAGGTAGAGTCAAATGGAGGCATGAATCTTCTCATAAAAATAAAATAAATTAGGTGGCGCAACAGTTCATGAAGAACCAGGGCCTAGTGACTTACAACTCTCAACCATTCCTGTGTGCGAGTAATGTTGTCAGAGATGGAAGGGACCTACAGTTTATATGCCGAATCCGAACGGCTAATTTGAGAAAGCACTTTTTCATGACAAGAATTACTCATGGAGAATTTGTCAATTCCTCGCAAGAGGCAGTACCCGTGAAAACTCTTTTTTAAATTAAGGTGGCACAGGCAGGGATTGAACCCAAGACCTCTCGCATGACAGTCCAACGCACTAACCATCACGCTACGGGTACTAATATAATATCTATAATAAATAATAATATATAATAAAATATAATCTTCTCATAACTAATGAAAAATTACGAAAATTAAGTGAAATACTATAATGATTAAAGCTGTAGCTAAAAGGTGAAGATATGATATGTACATACTTTGCAAAATCATCTTGCTATTTAAGGTTAAGGGAGATACGTTGTTTTAACTCTGATGCAAGATGAAGATACTGAATTTCTAACTAATGCTGTTGACGTGATGAACCAAAACATAAGAAGAATAAGGATTACAAATATTTTATTTTTCAATTTTGTTGTATTTGACATATGCCTCAATTAAAACAAGATAAAATCTACTTAATAAATAATAATTGACCTGAGCAGATCAAGTTTAGTAAAACCAAAAAGAAGTGTTTTTCTTGGAAAAAAGTACATTCAATATTTTTTTAATTATTTAAAAACTGAGATACATTTCAAAACCTATAATCTATGTATAAATAATGGCATTCAATTTAAAAAACAAAAATTATACTAAATTACATACAATTTTGAAAAATTACAACTTCATTTAAAAACTTGCTACGCCACGACGAATCTTGACTAATCATGGATGAGATTCTAAGCATATCGTTGAATCAAGTGAACGGCAGAGTAACTGTTGCAAAAAAGAAAAAAAAGACGACCGTTCGGTTTAAAGACTCGAGAGGAACTGTATATTACATAATAAGAATAGCTGTTACAAAAAAAACTGTGATGTGTGTACTTAGTTTAAAGAGTGTCATTGGAATGATACAGTACAACATCAGTATATAGGTACATAATAAGTTAAGCAAAGAGCGAAGTAAATTCAGGGATGACAATTATTCAAAAACATTACTATAAAATATTAATTCTTAACACTCCCACTTTTTACAATGTTTTAAGATAAAAAAAAATATTTCATTTTAAGTTCAAAAAAAATTTAAAAAAAATTTATTTCAGTTTACAAAATTACAATTTAATTAGCAAAAGGAGGAGCTACTCCCATCATAAATCGAAAACGTTGAAACTTGTCTTTTGGTAAAGCCTTTGTGAAAACATCTCCAACTTGGTTCTGGGTTGAAACGTATTCCAATTCAAATAGCCCATCTTCGTATTTTTCACGTATGAAATTGAATCGAATATCAATATGCTTCGTACGCTTATGGAATTCGGGATTCTTAATGAGTCTGATGGCACCCTGGTTGTCAACAAAAAATACTTGTTTAGCACTTTGATCCCTGATCAAATCTTTTAAGAGTTGTTGAATCCAAACCAATTCCTTTACCGCCTGACAAGCAGCTACAAACTCAGCTTCGGTTGTCGATAGGGCCACACATTGTTGTCTTTGTGAAGCCCATGCAATGCAGCTAGTACCCATCATGAATACAAAGCCACTGGTAGAACGCCTTGTAACTACGTCTCCAGCATAGTCTGCATCGCTAAAACAAGAGAATTTAAGGGGCGACTTTCGATTACCGCAGCAAGAATTTCGTTCTGATTTTTTTTGTACAGTTAGGTAGGGGTCTCAATAGAACATGTTTTAAATTTTAAGGCGAGGAAACACCGTTAAGTCATTAAAAAAAATATTTTCTTTTTCGGACTTAACCCTACTTTTTTGTATTGCGTTTTTTGAGCCTAAAACAAGTTTTTTTTCATTGATAAAATAGAAATAAATGTTTCCTCGCTCTAAAATTGCTATAATTATTATTTATTTGTGCATATCTATCGAAATTCGTGCTGCGGTAATGGAAAGTTGAGCCGAATTTAAATTTAGTACTTTTAAAAAATATACCATATTCGTCCGTTCCCTTGAGGTAGCGCAAGATTCGCTTCACCATGTTGACGTGAACTTGAGTTGGATTGTCCAAATAACGACTGACACATCCAACAGCATACGATATGTCTGGCCTTGTTGCCACCATAAGATACATCAAGCTACCCACTGCTTGACGAAAAGGGAACTTTGTTGTCTCAGCTGCCTCACAAAAACCACCAACTGAATTGATCGAAGTATCCGCAGGAGTTGCCATAGGAGCAGCATCATCCATATTAAATTTAGATACCAATCTTCGAGTATATTTCGATTGATTCAGATGAATAGAATCGTCGGAAAACCTTCTTATTTCCAAACCAAGAAAGTGTCTTGCAGGAAAAATTTGAACCTCCAAATTTTGCTCCAGATTTTTACACAGCTTAAAAATGTCATCTTTAGAAGTTGCTGCTACAAGACCATCATCAATGTAAATACCCAGGATCATTTTTCTTCCATTTTGATGAGTAACGTAAACGCATGAATCAGCATCACAAGGAACTAAACTAAAATCTTTTAAAAGCTTAGAAAAAGTTTTATTCCAACACCTAGAAGCCTGTCGTAGTCCATACAAACTTTTTTGTAGCTTACAAACTCGACCTGTTCCGTCTTCATACCCCTTTGGCTGATGAACGAAAATTTCTTCTTTAATATCTCCATTTAAGAAGGCTGTTTTAATGTCAAATTGCTTAAGGTGTAATTTTTCTGACGCTGCAATACTCAAAATAGCTCGAATTGATGAAAACTTAGCTACGGGACTAAAAGTTTCAGAGTAGTCCACACCAAACTTTTGACTGAATCCACGAGCCACTAATCTGGCCTTAAATCGTTTGTCTTCATTTTCGGTTGCACTTTTTATTTGATACACCCACTTTGTGTCAACAATCTTACGATCCTTAGGTAGATGCACCAATTTCCAAGTTCCGTTTTTGTCTAGCGAATTAATTTCCTCGTCCATAGATGCTCTCCACTCTTCCGAGTTTTCACAATTAATTGCTTCCTCAAAAGTCATTGGTATAAAAGATTCAGCTAGAAATGCAAAACTTTCTTCAATGCAACAATGAACTTCACCTTGTACATTAATCGATTTACTTCTCAAGCGATCTTTCATAGTTAAAGTTGATTCTCCTAGGCTTTTACTTTTGCCGACTTTTTCTTTTCTAGCTTGTTCACCATTTTTATCGTTTTCATCAGCAAAAATAGCTTCTTCAAAAACATCATCAAAGTCACTATCACCACCACCAGCATCACCCACAGCATCACCACCATTATCACCAGCATCACCACCAACATCAAATCCAGCGTCACCACCAGTATCGCCACCAGTACCGCCTCCAGCATCACCACCAGCCTCAATTTGTCCTTGATCATCATTGGAATCTATGCCTCGCAATATAAATTGTGTACTTTCAGGACAATTCGACTTTGAGATGGAACACTCTGTAGGTTTGAAAGGTCATTGCCATTAAAAACAACATCTCTACAGATTTCTATACTATTAGTTCCTGGAAAATGAACTCTAAAACCTTTCACACCCTCTTCGTATCCGACAAATACTCCTTTCCTCGACTTCTTATCCCATTTGCGACGTGTTTTGATGTGGAACGTGAGCAAAAACATCTTCACCAAAAACTCTGAAGCTTCTTATTTCAGCCTGTTTCCCAAACCATAGCTCGAAGGGAGTTTTACCTTTCACTGGACTTGTGCCAGTACAATTGAGAACAAAAACAGCTGTGTTAACTGCCTCAGCCCATAGATTAAGGACCAGGTTCCTGCCATGAATCATAGTCCTTGCAGCCTCAACTATGGTCCTCATTTCTCTTTCTGCGCGACCATTTTGCTCTGGTGTGTACGGCACTGTCTTTTGATGTAGTACACAATTCTGGGACAAAATGCTTTGAACCTCTTTATTGGTAAATTCAAGGCCATTATCTGTTCGTATGACCTTAACTTTCACTCCGGTCTCAGCTTCAACTAAACTCAAAAATTTTCTTATCAAGCCTTGAACTTCAGTCTTTTCTTTGATGAAGAAAACTTTTCTGAAGTGCGAAAAGTCATCCTTAAAAAGCAAAAAATACTTTGAACCACCAATGGAATTCTTTTGCATTGGACCGCATAGATCTGAATGCACCAACTCTCCAACACAGCTCGCTTTATTTTGACTTTGTTTAAAAACTGCCCGATGCTGTTTTCCAATGACGCAGTTTTCGCAAAAAAATGACTCATCATCTCCAAAAGGAATGTCTCTAGCCTTAAGAACATTTCTTACGTGAGCTATACTTTGGTTGTTGCGTTATAAATAAACGCAACAAGTTTTTTTACTTTTAATTTTAATTTTTAATAAACACGATGCATCTTGCATCCATTTTTACACTTTTGTTTTGTTTATTTTATTCAATTTGACAAATGTCACAATTCCTTCTACACGAGGATGAGAGAGAACTTTGCTTGTTCGCAACAAAAGCATTAGAACCCCCTGCACAAGAACCACTATTGGAGCTCATACGAGCCTCTTCCATTACAAGCCTAGTGGTTAGATTCTCGAGTGTCTGCTGATCGGAAGCTGTCGATTCCCATGCACTATAAAAATGACTATACGAAGGTGGAAGAGTCATAAGTATTTTAGTGATTACCATGGAAGATGAAACACTTTCCCCTACATCAGCTAACTGCTGCACAATAGTCTGCAACTTTGAGATGTGCATCGCAATATCATCTTGAGTGTCTTTAATGAGGCTGTAAAACTGCTGCTGCAGCATGTGTATACTGGTCTTAGATTTTAGTTCGTATACACTGTGAAGTTTATCCCACATGTCTTTGGCGGTCTTGCAATTGATAATGTGAAGAAGTGGCTGCTGACCCACCGATGTCACAATTACCCGTTGCGCCTTGCTGTCTAAAAGAGACCACAATTTTAATTTAACGGGAAGTTCTTCCACCTTCACCCCTGGAGTAGCTTCTGTTGGCCTTGATTCTTCCCCCGTTACATATTTTAGTAGGTCAGAAGAACATAGGATGATTTTTATTTGGAATTTCCAAATATTCCACTGGTCACCATTTATGAGCTTCTCAATTTTAATTTCATCATTACTGTTCGACATGATAAAAAAAAATTTGCCAAGGCTATATAAAATAATATACACAATTCTGTAGTCCGCACACTAAAACTTACTATATAAAATAATGTTTGCGTCTCAGTATACCTAGGTTTAGTTATTTTACTAATTTTAATTTATTTAAAATAATTAACTAAATTCTACCGTTCAAACTACACATGTGCATAACCGACCGAACAAAACCTTTTTTTTTTTTATGTGCACGCAACTGGGCCCATAACCTGTTGCAAAAAAGAAAAAAAAGACGACCGTTCGGTTTAAAGCCTCGAGAGGAACTGTATATTACATAATAAGAATAGTTGTTACAAAAAAAACTGTGATGTATGTACTTAGTTTAAAGAGTGTCATTGGAATGATACAGTACAACATCAGTATATAGGTACATAATAAGTTAAGCAAAGAGCGAAGTAAATTCAGGGATGACAATTATTCAAAAACATTACTATAAAATATTAATTCTTAACAGTAACATCGACATCCAAGCTTCGTTTTGATTTCCTGCTGAAAAAAAACACGTCAATTAGTGCTTTCAAGTTTTATGGTATATGTATGTAAAACTTACATACTTTGAAGCAGTATTGCCATCATGAGCCTTCTGGTCAGTAAGCCCTCAATGAAATTGTTAAAAATTGATGTGTTATAATTATACCATTTCTGGAATAGGGCTCGTAAGTCAATACATTGATTGAAAATGTGTGCCTTCTTAAGTCGCTTGCGTTGACCTTTTTTTACGAGGCAAATTCCAAAATCCCAATCAAACATTTTCACCAGGTGAAGGTTGCCGGCTCGCGACTCTTTGCGCAGCAACTCTTGGAACATCATTAGGGCAGTTTGTAGGTGCATTCCTGTGTCCATTCCAGTTAGTTCTAAGCAGAATGCACTTAGCTTCGGTGATACAATAGGCATTATGAATTCATGGAATTCAGCTTCTATTTTGTTAGTTTTTAAGTTTACAAAAATTGCAGGAAATTCTATAATAGTACATGCAAAACTGATGATAGATTTTTTTTTATTCAATTTATTTATAATTTATTTTTTAAGAAGGCTTATCAATGATTTCCGATTCCCGTCATTTATGAGGTTCTATATTGTCCCAACAAGTTGCTTCTAAACCGGAATTAGGTTCAGTTACCTCTTCCATGTCGTATGTGTCAGCCTCAGCGGCAGCAGTAGCCGCTGCTTCAGCCACCTAAGTGTCCCTGTAGTCCTTTATTGGCAGAGAGATAGTGAGACATTTGGCACTATAAGCCTGGATTTAGACCTAAAAGACGAAGGTTAAGCGAGTTGATCATGATATAAATGTTTCGATTCGCACTTACACAACTGGTCTCCGCTCGCTGTTGTACTTTGTGGAACCAGAAGATGTTGCTTTTGTTGCCACTGCAAAAGTCGTTTTTTTTTGAGCGGCTTGCATCATATTTCCTGGCAGCTGATGAATAGGTCTTCTATGTAGGCGGTGTCAGCCTCAGCCTCAGCGGCAGCAGTAGCCGCTGCCTCGCACTTACACTGATCTTCGCGCGCTTTTGCAATGCAAGAGTCCCGGTTGGTACTCCGGCTTGATGACAATGTGTTCGCATAGTCGACAACGCAGATATCGCTTGATCCACAAACACTTCCGCTGCGAATAGAGGTTGGTTGATAGGCAGGTTGGTCATGACGGTGCTGAATTGTCTTTTTGTATAATTTTCATTATATAAGGAAATCTCAAATGGAACTTGACTTACTGTTTTTGATATTGACTTTCTGTGTGAAATCGATGGATTCAACTCGCCAACATCGTCAGTAGCTGCCGAGGGACTGATCTGAATCTGTTTGGCCTTTTGGGGATTCTTGTCGGGCCAGCCCATTTGCCTCCGAATGATTGCCACCGTTAAGCCAGTGTGATCCTTAGGAGCAAAATGAATGGATTAGTTTTAGATTTAATATTTGAATTCACTTAATTTACAGTCAAGGTTGGAAATTTTTTGGAGTCTTCCTGCGATTGTATACTCTTTTTTTTCTTGCAGAACTACCGACTGGTAGTACTCTTTACACCTAGAAAATGAAGATTAAGCGAGTTGACTACGATATAAATGTTTCGATTCGTACTTACACAATTGTTGCCTGTTTTTTTTTTTTTTTAACGGCTCGCTTTTTATTTCTTGGCAGCTGATGAATATTCCGAGTTGGCAGTTGCTGCTGTCATCGAGAAAGAACTAATAGAGAGAACCAACTTCGACGGTTGCTCTCTTTTTGCCTACAAGCTGTGATTTGGCCACCAACTTGCATATGTATTAACTCCATATGAAAAAAATGTGGGGAACAAATACTTATGCAAGTTTGTGCACATACTCACCACGAGAGAGAAAAAACTTTTCTCTCTTTTCTCTCTGCTCACCACCTTTGAAAAATGGCGACCACCTTTGAAAATGGCGGATGTAGTCAGCTGTTCATAGGTGTTCAAAGAA
Organism: Eupeodes latifasciatus; assembly: GCA_920104205.1. Classification (NCBI taxonomy): domain Eukaryota; kingdom Metazoa; phylum Arthropoda; class Insecta; order Diptera; family Syrphidae; genus Eupeodes; species Eupeodes latifasciatus. The sequence continues at coordinate 246,045,580 of OV049924.1, forward strand.
AATTCAAAATTGTGGATGAACAACTTTTTGGTACTCTCATTGTGTTCGTTTGAGAGTAATATCATTCGAATATGAAGTGAAATTAATTACTCTTGTTAGGTGCCAGAACAATAAAGATTTAGAAACAATTCTAAATTTCGCATTTAGATAAATATTAGTTAGTTATTTGAAGCCAGTTTTAATCATTAAGTAAAATAAATTAGGTGGGGCAACAGTCCAATGAGAATTAGGACCTAGAAACATAAAACTCTGAAAGCACTACAACTATTATTTTTATTATTAGCTGCGTTTATGCGTTTAATTTTCGCTCAGACCGTTGAAAGATGCAAAAAAACTCAGATTTGTTTCAATTTTCAGAGTTTATCGACTTAATTTTGTCGATGCGAGAGTTGCAGGAACATTGAAAACGAGAGTAAACATGGAACATTGAAAACATTTTTATATACTCATCTCTTTTTTCCATTCCTATTTTATTTGTGTGTACTCGTTGTTTATTTTCCTTACATTACTCACGACATTTCCAAAATGCTGAAAATAAGTGATTTAAGTAGACACTAAATAAAAAGACCGTCAACTTGTTACTTCTGTTGCCAATTTTCATTGCATAAGATTTGTGAATAGGTGATAAGCTATTCTTACTGCTTTCCCCTAAGGTAGTGTGTTGCTATTAAATGCTTAACTACATAAGCTGAAGAGTACTTTTGTACAAAAGTTAAAATATTTGTATTCTCGCTAGGTCAGTGGTTTTGTGAAAAGAATATACAAATTTGTTCTTCAACAAAAATTTAAGTCTTATGCATTATTTTTATAAGTTTTCCAGTTCTAACTATTTATATATTATCTTTCAGTTATATAGCGACAAGGAAAAATCTGTGAGGGAAAGTTTTAACTACAGTTTTTCTGAAAGTGCATTATGGCTTATTCATAGATGTTTGCTATTCATAAATAAATGCAAATCAAAGTTAAGGGCTAAACCTGAATAACTATAAACATAGAAAATGATGTGTTCAAGTAATTATTATCGCAGCCAAATTTCATAATTGATTTTTTGGGTGTATAAAAAAGCTGAAAGAGTAATTCATGACAAATAAATGTTACTAAGTTCCAGAAAATATCGATTGATACCGCAATTGCAGAAGATATGGATATTTTATATAAGTATTCCTGGTAAACTGTAGAACTTTATTATTTCCGCCTTTTATGATTCAATGTAAAATAATTCAATGCAGTATATTTTAGATAATTTTTTTTTTTTTTTTTGGTGGCGCAACAGTCCATGAAGGACCAGGGCCTAGTGACTTACAACTCTCAACCATCCCTGTGTGCGAGTAATGTTGTCAGAGATGGAAGGGACCTACAGTTTATATGCCGAATCCGAACGGCTAGTTTGAGAAAGCACTTTTCATGACAAGAATTACTCTTGGAGGATTTGTCAATTCCTCGCAAGAGGCAGTACCCGTGAAAAAAGTTAGGTGGCACAGGCAGGGATTGAACCCAAGACCCCTTGCATGACAGTCCAACGCACTAACCATCACGCTACGGGTACTACTATTTTAGATAATAAAGTAGTTAATTTAGTAGTTATGGTATTACTATTGAAATAAACATAACACTCATTTATAAAAAACATGTACTCGTTCATATGTATATGTAAATAAAGTCTAGTCTAAAAAACCTTAACCTTGTTACACTCTTTCTGAGAACATCCTTTCTTGTTTTGGTTGTTAATGCCATCTATCTCTAACTCAGAGAAAGAGAAGGGAAAAACAAATTCACCACGGTCTACCGTTATAACGTTTACCGTAATTTATTGACAAACGAAATTTTTTTGCTAGAATTAATTTGTGAAAACGTTTTTGAGTCTTTGAGTAAAAGTGTTAAATTTACGGGTTTTATCAATTATTGAAACAAATAAAAGTGTACAGTGAAGTGAAATCAATATAAAAATGAGCCATCAACAATCAAAAAGAAGAAAAAGAGAATGTGCATTGAATTGCACTGACTTTAAAACAACTTTTAAGGTTCCAGACGAAGATGAAAGGTAAGTTTTATCCTGTTTTAGTGGTAGAATTGGATCCAGGATCATTATTATACCTACTCATTAAGCATACGGTTGGCAAATAATTTAATTTTTGGATTCATTTGTCTGCTTATGTTTGTACTGTAATGCATTACAAGATTCAAAAAAGTGGCTGGTACCCACACTGATAACATCCCATCTTGTCTTTTAAATTAATCTTAATTTTGTTTTTGTTTTGTATCAAAGAATGCTCATGGAATTACCACGAAACTTGTCACAAAGATATGAATATCAAAACAATCCCTGCTCAATGTCCACCATGCTCCAGATTGCACTACCATACTAAGCTTGAAGAAAATGGTGAGTTACATTCTCTTGTTTTGCACAAATTTACCAACTGTGTTTACATTTTGTTATTGCAATTTATTAATTTTTTGTATTATAGCCAAATTCGAAATCAACACAGTTACTCTACGTGGACAATGTCGTGAATTGGACACAAACTTCCATCAGAAAATATTCGTCGCAAACAACTTCAACAACAAAGCAAAATGTACAAAATTGGAATGAGAAATTTATTTAATATTGTGGAGACAATCAAAAGTGATGAAAACGACAGTTGAACTTATTTATACAATTAATTAAATAACAACCACCTGGAAGAGATTACTTAGTAGTTATGTTTTCAACTTGTTTTTTCTCTTCATTTAAATCACAGCTATTATTGATACAATAAATTGTTAAGGAAACATAAAGTTGTGTTTACATCTATCATACATTATTATTAAAAATTGAAAAATTGTTTCTTTTTTTCTTCCTTTTTTATTTAAAGTTTTTCTTTTCGTTTCTTGTTTTTTTTTTTTGAAAAAGTCAAAATTATCATACAAAATATGTGTACGCATTTATAAAAATTAAGTTACTTATACTTGTATACATAGTTTAAAAATAATAAAACAAAATTAAAAAGAAGAAAATAGTATTCTTTTCAAATAGCAGCCAATAAATGTTGATAACGCTAGACTTAGAGTTGTAGTGGTTGTGGATTTGAGTTTATTGGATGAATTACAAAGATTACCTTGACAGAAGCACATATAGACTCTTTTGTAATTATAAACTGTATAGGCACATCGATCTTCACTTACATCAGGATCACGTTGAACACACATTCTTTGATGTGCTTTATCATAATCTATAACTAGAAACGTTATAATATTATATTATTAGTAAAAAGAATAGGATATAGAACAGTTTTAAATTACCATCAACTGCATGGGCTCCTCCACCTTCAATTACTTTTCCGCACCAATCAAATGTACAAGGTATAACTGAAATACCGGGTTCATTTTCAGCATCTGTTTTATTAAAACTATATGGATCCTTGTAGCTTCCTAGTTCTCCTCTTGATCTGCATTGATAACAACGCCTCAGAAGTCCTGTAAGTAACGGTACTTTGAGGGCATGGAGAAACAAGAAAAGCATTAATCATTATTTATAAATACTTTGAGCATAATAATAAGAAATAAAATAAAATTATGATATCATAACATCGGATATACAATTGCTTAAAATCTATATGCACTTATATATTTGTTTGGAAAATGTTCTGCTTCATAAACACAATCTTGTTTTGTTGTTCACATTTTAGCTATTACACACTTCTAACACAATTTATAACATACATGCAGTTTACACATTTTGATTCTATTTGTTTTTAGATTATAAAAATTGAAAAAAAAACATTTTCAGTTCAGTCTTTTTAGCTATAAATTCCTAATTTCCAAAAAAAAAAAACTAAAACAATAAGACGCTTTTTCTAAAAATGTCTCGAATCCAAATCAAAAGTAACAAAACCATTTGACATACTTAACCGAAATTACATTAACGAACGAACAAACGTAAACAGAATGACAGGGATATAAACGAATGCACAAAAATAAATAAATAAATTGATAAATGATATAAAATTATTCTTATGTTTATGTAAAATACAAACTTTATGATATGCAAAGTTAAATCGACTTTTAATACTTACATCGGTATTTTCCCAGCGATAAGATGGTGTTTCAGTTGATTCCTTGACGCTTGATGGCGACGATGATGGCCTACTCTTGCGATATTCTTTAAGTAATGAATCTAAAGGACAGACAAATAAAAAACAATATTAACAATTTTATTATAAACAAAATCAGTCTTATTTAATAGAATTCGCTAAACAGATGAATAGTTATACAGTGAATAAGGATTTATGTAGGCTCTATGTAACGTTGCGAAAATTCCTATTTCTAAAAAATTCTGCTATAGATTTTAGTTATACAATGCTTATATCAAAAAAATGTACCAAAATGTCTATAAAATCAGCTTGTTGTCATAACAACTAAAATATAACAAAATAATTCCAATTATTTTTATGATATTCTCTTTCGAAAATCTATATTTTTTTTTAAATTCTTCGTTTCTTCGGCTCATGAGCTAAACTGGGGAGGCATTATTGTTTTTATTTTAATTTTTATTTACTTTCCCCTTCTTCCACAGTTTCACAGCCTAGTTTATGTATCAATTGCAATTGGAATTGGTGCATATGCTAATCTGTGTTTCAGCAGATTATTTGAATTGAATTTACTGTTTTGCATCACAGGGTCGGATCGGTTCTCATCACTGCTAAGGCATAACACTAGCAGTGAAGGGTATTGATAATTATTCTGTGTTTCAATTCAGTGAATTTTATTTTGTCATCTCTATCTGTATTGGTTTTAGTAATTTTTTTATTTGCAATGACTGGACAATTCAGAGTAGATTATTGTAATATTCGTGGGCTAAGGGCAAATTTTTTATTGGCGTACCGCCATACTGTTTCATACAGGCCAGCTGTTTTGGCACTAAGTGAAACCCAAGTAGGTGAGGATTCCGATCCTGCTGAATTTTTTATTCATGGGTATAGCTTAGTGCCTTTATTCTTTTCCCACCATGGCCTCGCCATATACATTAGGAATGATGTTGCTTATCAGCTCTTACCACAATATGGTCTTTGCACCAATTCCTTTTTTAATTATATGTGGTTTAAATTCTCCGTAAATAAGCAAATCATTCACTACTGCTTCCTTTATCGAAGCCCAAATTTAGACAGAGTATCAACTTCTCGTGAATTTGATGCTTTGTCTGACTCCATCCAAAGAATTGTTTCGTCCTATTCTCGCACTGAAATCGTTGTTACGGGCGATTTCAATGTACACAATTCTTCATGGCTTCAACATTCAGGCCAGACAACACCCGATGGAGTGTGTGCAGAAATCTTCGCTGAGTTGAACCACCTAACTCAGCTGGTCAACGAGCCCACCCGAATATCGGACGTTGAAGGTCGAGCAGAAAACACTCTTGACTTGTTTCTTACCTCTGACCCTGATAAGTACACTGTTAGTGTTCTATCTCCTCTAGGCACATTTGACCATTGTGTCATATCAGCTAATTTCTCGTGTAAAAACTCTCCAGTTAAAGAAAGAGCTCCTACGAGAACCGTTTGGCAATACGAGAAAGCCAACTGGGACGGTCTCAATAATTACTTCAGGATCTTTAACTGGTCACTTTGCTTCCTCGATAGTGACGTTGACGCCAGCGCTGATATGATCACAAGTTTAATTCTCCTGGGAATGAGAACTTTTATTCCGAATAGGGTTAAAAGTATCAGACCTAAGGAAAACGCATGGTTTGATGCGAGCTGTAAAGAGGTTATTAGGGCCAAAGAGGTAAGTTTCCGTTGCTATAAAGCCAACCGTACTGAGGAAAGCCGGAAAAAGTTCAAACAAGCCAGGAAGGCCTGCAACGCCCATATTCGACGAACCAAATTTTTACATGACCAAAAATTACGGCAAAAAATACTGCAATGTCCCAAAGGCAGTAAAAATTTTTGGTCATTTGTAAAAAACATGAGGAATTCTTCATCTTCTTCGGTTCCTATGCTCGTTGTCAATGACACTCCATTTGTTAGCTCTTTAGAGAAAGCTAATCTCTTTGCTAGGCAGTTCGCCGCCAATTCTACGCTGCCAGTGAGTGTTATGACTCCGCCTGTACTTGAGCGAGTTAGTGATTCTATGGGACCAATCTTTTTTCGCACTCGTACTGTGGCAAGAGTCCTAAGAGATCTAAACACACATAAATCCGCTGGTCCGGATGGTATCCCCGCTATTGTTCTGAAGAGGTGTTCTTCAACGCTGGCAAAACCACTGCGTAAGCTTTTTCATCTGTCCTACTCCTCAGGTCTCGTTCCGAGTGGATGGAAAACTGCATTTGTCCAGCCTATTCCCAAAAAAGGCGAATCTTCCTCACCCTCTAATTATCGACCGATTGCACTTACGTCCCTTCTTTCCAAGGTCATGGAAACGCTGATAAATTATCAGCTTAAGAAATATCTCGAAGACCGAAAGCTTCTTAATGATCGGCAGTACGGCTTTCGCAGCAATAGGTCCACTGGTGATCTCATGGTTCATCTCACCGAACAGTGGAGCAAATCTTTACATCGCTTTGGAGAAAGTAAGATTATTGCACTTGATATTTCAAAAGCATTTGATAGGGTTTGGCATCAGGCCCTCTTATCGAAAATGCGTGCTTTTGGTTTTCACGAATCCCTGCTTCATTGGATTAGTAATTACCTTTCGGATCGTTCAATACAAGTAGTATTGGATGGGTTCAAGTCTGAAAACCACAAAATAAATGCTGGTGTGCCCCAGGGCTCTGTTCTATCTCCAACACTCTTTCTCATTTTTATTAATGATCTCCTGTCTGCAACTTCTAATCCAATACATTGTTTCGCTGACGATAGTACTCTTAGCTTTTCATATTCGTTTTCAGATTCACATCCCTCTTCTTCGGATGTGGAACTGCAACGACAAAATATGATAAGTTCATTAAATTCCGACCTAAACAGCATTCTACAATGGGGATTAAAAAACCGCGTGGAATTTAATGCTTCGAAAACGCAATGCTGTCTTGTATCGTTAAAGCGAGATATACCCCAATTGCCATTATCCATGGATGGCACTTGCATCGGGGAGACTGAACATCTCGATATTCTCGGTATGTGTATCACCAACCACCTTTTGTGGAACGAACACATACGCGATGTCGCCAAAAATGCCGCAAGATGTTTGGGTTTTCTAAGGCGATGCAAGAAGTTTTTCTCCCCCTCTGATCTGGCTATTATTTACAAGACTTATATACGTCCAAAGCTTGAGTATAACTCCCATCTCTGGGCTGGTGCTCCTGCAACTTACTTAAGCCTCTTGGATAGTATTGAACGTAGAGCATTTAAATTGATAGATGACAATATCATCATAAGTTCATTTACTACGCTTGAACATCGTCGTAAGGTCTCTTGTCTGACTCTTTTTTACCGTTACTTTAACGGCTTATGCTCTAGTGAAATAGCCAGTTGCATTCCTCCCCTTAAACAGTTCAACCGTAATACTCGCGCTTCTAGGAATGCTCATCAGTATACCCTCGAGCCCAACTTCGGCCGTACTGTCAAATACAGAGATTCGTTCTTTAGCCGTACTACGCGAATGTGGAATGCCTTACCACACTCTGTCTTTCCTAGTCATTGCAATATTCAGGAATTCAAAACCAATGTGCACCGACATCTCCTTTTAAACCCTCTCTCCTCTTCCTAGTGCTCACACTGTGCATCTGCATAATAAGGGTAGTAATATCCCCTTGAGTGTTTGCTTATTATAAAAAAAAAAAAAAAAAAAAGAGAGGAGAGAAATCAAAATGACATTTACGAAATAATAATAACAATAATTTCCTTATGTAGGCTCTATTCAACCTCAAAACGCGTTTAGCTTATTATGGGACTATGCAACCTTGTATAAGTTTTATAAATAGCATTTTTGCGTTTAGAGGCGTTATAGAGATTACATAACTTTATGTAGGCTCTATACAGCGTTTTTAAATAAGACTGAATATATTTAGGTATTTGTATAATTTTTAAAAATAAAACATAAACTATATGAATAACAATAATTTATAAAGTTAACAAATTATAGTATGGAGATCTTCAATTTTAGTAATGAGAAAGTTTTCTCATATCTATCTTTTGTTTTTGATTTCTTGATTTTTGATTTACTTAAATGATTCTAAAACTTCAAGCATTTCTGCTACACACAAAAAAGGAAAACAAATTAAAATTGAAATGAAATCACTTTTTCAAAACATTGTCAGGAGTTTTTGTGGGTGGGAAAGCGCAAATTACCTTCCGAATAGCTCAACGGGATCGAGGTATTCAAAATAATACTATCGTCCAGGTAGTCACCATTCTGACAATGGAATTTTGGCGGTTCAAAAAACGTTTCCAGAACATTAACAGAGCACATTGGCAGACGGCAGTTGTTTTGGGAAGCTGAAATTTATGAAGAATTCAATTTTTGATTAACCGTCACGTCTTAGATTAATTTAACTTACTTGAACTATTAATTTCTGAAGGACTATTATTTTCAGTCGGACTTGTACTATCCAGCAGGGAAATTGTAACACGACGATGATTCCAGTGTCCACTGCTAGCTGGTCTCCTCGATGAACTGGCACCACTGGACGAGGACTTATCATTGCTTAGAGAAATACCTTGAGCCATAGATAATTCGGCATATTCAACATCGTTTTCGTCCGATGAGAAGTCATTATCATCGCCCAATGGGTTTTCATCTTGTGTTGAGAAGGAAGTGGCACTGATTTTAAATAATGTTGATGAGGGAGCAGGCAGCGGAGAACTTCCGGGCTCTTCGCCATCCGAATCAGAGGCATCTGAAAGGATATTACTTCCAAGAAATGTTTTTTCTAATGTCGTTGATGTGAGATCTGGTGATGAATTGGAAAGAATGTGGAATGAAGATTTCTCGGGGGCTGAAATGAGTACAAAAGTTCGTATGCTTTTTGTTTTATTTGGAACGATTAACATAGATTTTTTTAACTTTAAAAGATGTTAAAAGAAGATGGATATCTGGAAAGTTATTGAATGATTGGTGAAGGCAGGATTTTTGTTTTAACATAAAGCAAGAAAAAGCCATCGTAATCGACCTCCTCTGAAACAGGTATCTGAGAATCAAGACCGATCGATGGCGACTTATAAACAAAATGACAACGAAAAAATGAGTAACACTGATTCCTACTTACAACTCAAGGGTGTTGCACTATAAGTCGGCTTCATCTCTCCCCCGACGGCACCTTCTCGAAACGAGGAATTATAAGTGGAGGAACCATTGACTAATGCTTGTAGCACTCCAGTTAACGAAGCGTCAACTAATAAAACACAAACCAAAGCATATTCACACCTTCCCAACTATTGTTAAAAAACTAACCACTTTTCTGAATATCACTGCCACTTGTCTTCTCATTACTTTTTTCGGTTTCACTAGGTCGACTGGTGCTGCTGTTTTCAGAATGTAAGCCTGTCAACGATTTAAATCCCTGACTGTTTGTGTCTTCGGTTGCATTATTCACTGAACTTTGACTTGCCTCTTGATGCTTATCTGCCTCTTCGTCTAAATTGACAACTTGATCACCACCATTGCTTGCTTCTTCGTTGGTTGCCTTCTCACGAAGAATCTTATTCTCCGCAACAAGTTCTTTTTGTCTTTTCAACAATTGACTTATGTAATACTGTTGATCACAACACCGCTGGAAATAAGTTGCCAGTATCGTATTCAGGAACAATTTCACTGTGAAAATCAGCAGGTACTGGAGCAGTGATGTGGCTGAATCGAATCATTTTCAAGAGGTCTGGTAATTTCATTACAAGTTGTAATTTCGAACATATTGTCATTTGTTGTCCGATTTCTTGTAAAAGATGCTCTAGCTGTTCAGTCTCTTGGCTGAGTGAGTTCTTCTGGCGCATCAGGGTGACCAATTTCACTTTCAATTGAGAATCTAGTCTGCTGTCCATGAGTTTGACGGCATTTCGTATTTCTCGTACTTTTTCGTCTTTCGCTTTGCGTACGGTTTTGACATTGTGTTCGACACTTTGGACATTGCGTTCTCGAAGTTAAGATACTTCTTCCTTAACCTCGCGATAAACTCAGCAAAGTCCAACGAACAGCCTGCCTGTGTATGGGAGGAGCACTTCGCTCCACCCCCTCCGCTTCACTAGATGTTCTGTTCCATCTAATACCGCTGGACATTTTCAGCAAGCAAACGGCCGCTAATACTGCCATACGGCTTCAGGCCTCCTCTCTGTGGATCAATAATGGAATTGGCCACACCACTATTTTGAACTCGTTCAGAACTATAAACAGTAATATTGACTACACCATACCCAATCCTCAGTTTAATAACTATAGCTTCAAAGTGACTATACCTCCCAGGTCTTCTTGGGAGAATACATCATTTTTGAACAATGGTCCTATAAACTTCTATACAGACGGATCAAAAACGGAGGATGGGGTTGGTGGAGGCGTATACTCAGATAGACTTAACTTAAGTCTCTCCTTTCGTCTACCCGATCATTGTAGCGTGTTCCAAGCTGAAATCCTGGCTATAAAAGAAGTCCTATCCTGGCTTAGAGAAAACGTTATATCAACTAATGATATACGCATCTTCTCGGATAGCCAAGCCGCGTTAAAGTCCCTAGACTCAGTCTCCACAAATTCATTAACAGCCCTAAATTGTCGATCATCTCTTACGGAGATGGCTACACAGTTCAACATTCACCTTTTCTGGGTGGCGGGCCATAGAGACATTCCAGGAAATTGCAAAGCTGACGAACTTGCAAAAAGCGGAACAACTTTACCTCTGCTGGCTCACAATGCTAGCATAGGTATCCCCTTAGCTACATGTAAGCTCATGCTAAAGCAATACACCATAGAGAAAACAAACTCCAGGTGGAATAACACCACCACTTGTGTCGCAACTAAACTAATTTGGCCTATTCTTAGCGCCAGGCGCTCAAAACAATTAATCTCTCTAAGTAGATTGCACATTAGCTAGGTTATAGGTGTCCTGACTGGGCACTGCTTAATAGGAAGGCATGCTATTCGACTCGGAGCCCCTGCAAATGATTTTTGTAGGAGTTGCATGGACGAAGAAGAAGAAGAGACAATCTCTCATCTTCTGTGCACATGCCCTGCCTTATCACAAAGAATCCACCTTGGAGACTACTACTTTAACGATTCCAGTGATCTAAAGAATTCAGACATTACTTGTCTCCTACGCTTCATTCGAAGCTCCAATTGGTTCAACGAGTTAAGCTGATTAACTGATCCATGTGGTATCACAACGGACCATACTTTAGTCTAAGTGTGTTGGACGTCCCAACCAACAGCCACTTTAACCTAACCTAACCTTCCTTCTTCTTCTTCCTTAACCTGGGTTATATGTGTCTCATAAACTAGTTCTAAAATTAAAGATAGTTTTCAATGCAAGACTTCAAAAGGGTTTTGAAAAAGTGTTAAACTAACCTAACTGCTTAAATGTATATCCCGAATGAGTTCCACCCTACAATGCACATTGATGATAAATTCAACATGTGCAAGTCCAACAAGTCTTTACCCTGAATCAAGCCATTCGTGGTCCCAATATTTGAACAAATCTACTGAAGGTTTTCAATTTGCTGGGCAACATCCTCCAGCCATCGCTAATTTACCAAAGCAACTCTGCAATGCGGATATTGGCGACGTTGTTCAGTCATCCAACGCGATATACACAAATAGCAACAAAGTTTTGAGCAATGCGGACACAAATGTGCATCTTGCAACTTTTCCATACAGATGAAGCAGCGAAAGACATCGTTAAGTGACTCTTGCAAAAGCTCAACTACACCGCTTGAACCTGCAACTGCTGCACCACCACCTCCAACTACGCCGGACGTTGATGCACCATTGCTATTCCCAGCACCACTAGCCGCTGTTCCAACAATCTCCCACACTTCATTCTTAACTCGTTTTGTCATTTTGTTTCTTATTATAGGTATTTATTTTTCCTCTTCTTCTCAGCTGAAACTGAATATGTTGCTCCTTTCGAAGAAGAAGAAGATTATATGGTAATATAATACAAAGGAAAACTAAATTTGTTACCTCCTAGGCCGCCTAGCCTGCCTGGTGATGTGTGCTGGGTACTGCCTTTGCTCCTGCTCCTTTTCATTTTTTGTTGTTAATACAAATGTATCCTCCTTTTATTGGGTTGATTTACAGTGCTATACACAAAGAAAAAGAGTGTTTTTCTTAGTTTATTGCATTCAATTATAATTAAATAATAGGTTAAAATATTAAAGAAATTGTTTTGTTTCTTTTTTTTTTACACAAATTACCTTCTTAAATTCTAGGAGGTACACACCCATAAATATATATATTCTAGCTATACTAATTATATTTATTTTTAACTAATTTTTAATGCAATTTATAGTTTAAAGAGAACAGTCTGATATTTTTTTAAGAATTATAAATACGTCCACTCAAAAAGACGATGCTAAATTGTTTTGTTTTCTAATTCGGCATTCAAGAAATGTCAAATATGTCAATCTCTCATCTGAAGTTTTTTATCTCTCTGCTCTCTGAGGTGAAAACATGTATACACCGATACGAATTCAACACGCTATAAAAAATGAGAGTAAGAGGTTTCGAAGAGACGGAGACGAGGAAATTTGGCTCTCTCATTTAGTTTTTTCTCTCTGCTGCTGTTATGTCGTTCCAACACCAACACTCAGCTGCTGGGAGAAAGGCGTTAGCGGCCTATTGAATGGCAAAACTTCCACTTGCATCATTGACTTGGTGGTGTTGTTGCTGATGGTTTTGTTGCATTGAATGCGTTTGAATATTGGTAGAGAATATTGGTTGAGAAGTACATACAAACACAATGGGCAGTATCTGTCGTTAAAAACATTGATATTATTTTGTTAAGAGAAATATAATATACAAAAAACTTGCCTGCAAATTAGCGCCTTGTTTGCTTTGTCTTCCAGACTTCTTCAGGGAAATTGCTTCCTGCATTATGGTATGTTATTGGCAGTATCTAAAATGAAAACACAGACTATAAAATAAATCGATTATTGTTGCACCTCCTTCGCTGCAATTTGACTTACTTTTTATTTAATGAAGTGAACTTGTATATACTCTTTTCATTATAAAGGTTTTTGGTCTGAAAAATATCAAATTATATTAAATATCAAAACAATTAACAAAAACTTACTTTTAAAATCCGAAAAAAGACAATGATAATGTATCTGAGTACAAATCAATAAATAATTATGGAATAATTAGTGCTTTATTTCTCTTATTCATCCGATAGGTCTTTTCGGTTACGCGCGCCCGCTCCCATTACAAATGACCGCGCGCCCGCTTGAAGGTTAAAAGAACATTGGAAATAATAATTTTTACGAAGTTATGAAATATAAAGTACTTCCCACCAAATAAATTGGTTACTTAAGTTTTGTACAGTACTGCATTTAGTTAATTACGAACCCAGTTTTATGCATGGACCTTTGTACCTTAATAAACTATAAGTTTCAATATTAAACATTTTTTTTTATTTTACAGAAACATAACTACAAAACACAAACGCAGATCATCCGAACTTTTCCAACTGTAGTGCAACCAATCTTTTAATTGACTTCTTTAAGTAAGACCAAATATTAAAGGTAGAGTTTGTGCTTTCGCGGTTTGTTAAACATCTACATTGTGAATACGACTTAGATCGATGACTGGCTTCAATGACTCCCTGCTGATTCGCATTCCAGTCTTCTTCCTTTTGTAACTTCTGAAGAACACTTACAATTGGGATTGGTGTTGTATTAACAAACTCCTTATCCATCCTTATTCTGTTAGCCTGGGCGGGAACTTTATCTATTTCGATGTGGGCTTGATTGAAAATCGTTCGAGCTCTTTTGGAAAGTCGACGTTTCTAAAACTATTCTGGGAATCTACTTGTGAAAAAGTATTTCGAAAAGGCATCAATTTTCCATAGAATTCCGAGTAAGTATTTCCAAGTTTATTGGTTAGGTCCCAAAGCTTTGCTATTACAGCCAAGAATAGTGTGATAGTTTCCATGAAAAAGTTGTTCCTTAAGAGTTTGTTAAAATAGGTAGCTGATTCAATGCAGCAATAGGCAAAACGTTGATAGATTTTATGAACAGATATTAGTCGGAGTAGAATGTAATCGAAACTATTTCTAGAAGGTACCTCATGATGATTATACGATGATGACTCTGGTAGCATTTGATAGAAATTACTTAGCCTATTTTCCACTTCAAGCTTCAGAAGACGATTCAATGCTGTGTTCAGCTTACAAAGGAATTTAAAGCCAATCATGTTGTGAAAGGAATTCTTACGGAGGCGCGCCATTAAACGGGATAGTAATGCAGCACTTTTAGCTATTTCATCTTGAAGATAATCAAATTGAGAAGTCTTCCGTTTAAGGAATGAAGATCAGACTTGTTTCACTAGAAGAATATTATGTATATTTTTATAAACACTGTTTTGCTGATTGTCATTTTTGACAGGTCACAAAAATTCCATAAGTTTATTTTTAGCCCAATCCCCCATTTTGCTTTTTTTTCCCCACTCACATGTATTCACCGATAGCGAATTTGAGAGAGTTCACCTCGAATTTGAGAGAGTTCACCTCGAATAAAATTTGAGGGTGTTTCAGGTAGGACGGGTACCGGTCGGGACTCTAGATAATATATTTCCTCTATGGTGAAAGGTCTGAATGAATCCGACAAGGTGGGAATAACGTTTTCTGGAAAAATTTTTGCTCATGAGCGAGGTAGTGGATGGATCAACTACAAAACCTGTTCAGAGCTCAACATGGATGATGTTTGGGAAATGATTTCCAAAATATTCCAAAGTAATTCTGATGGCCTAAGCACGGATGATTTTACGTTATCTATAATATCAGTTCAAATGCCAGCTGGAGAAGGAAGAAAACCTAGCTCCATGTACAATTCGTTCAACGAAGAATGTGGCAATCGTAGAGGAATTATTTATGTCAAAAATACGGATAATTTATGTTTGCCTCGAGCTCTGGTTATAGCAAAGGCATACACGGACAAGGAGTACAATTTTGTCAGTATAATTAAAGATATAGGTAAAATCCAAACTGAGAGAGCGATTAAACTTCTGAGCGATACTGGAATCCAAATACAACCAGGAGGTTGTGGAATTGATGAGTTGAAATTATTTCAAGCTCATTTAAAAAACTACAAAATTACTGTTTACGAACACGGAACAAAAGGCCGTAAATTAATTTACGAAGGAGTTTCAAATGACAGCAACGATAAAAAAAATATATTTATTATATTATATATAATAAATATATCTTTCTACTGTGAGATTTGCCATGTACCCTACAATACAAAGAGGAAACATTATGGATGTCTTGCTCTTTGTTCACAATGTCAGAGATCTCCAATATGTAAGGAAACTCAGAATCAAATTTTATGCCCCGACTGCAATCGAAATTTTAAAGGAACAGAATGTTATGACAACCACAAAATGAGCACCCCTTCATCATCATCATCAGCACAACAACAATCTATATGTGAGCAAATGAAAAGATGTTTCGCTTGTTTAAAATCCTACGGAGGGAGTCGAGAACACATTTGTGGAGAGTTCTTTTGTAAAAACTGTAAAAAACATGTACCCAAAGACCATATGTGTTTTATGTTATGGTGTTTCGGAGAGGATCAGGGCGATTGGCTGCAAACGAGAAATGGTATTATGGAGCGGAACAAGTTGAAACTGTGAGGGAATACCAATACTTGGGTTACACTGTGACGAGCAATTTAAACCTAGAAAAACACCTAGTAAAAAAATGTTCTTCATCCAAAAATGCGATTGGGACGGTCGGTGAGGAAAAATGTGTATGGTAACAAGGACCTAGCATTTAGTGCAAAATACAAAGTTTTGCTCGCAACGTCCGAATCAATAATGCTGTATGCTGCGGAATCATGGGGCTGGAATCAATCTGAAACCACTGAAAAACTCCTGAGGTTCTTTCTAAAGAGGCAGTTCCGACTACCCGACACAACACCTAACTACATGCTTCTCATTGAAACCGGTCTATCACCCTTACATCTCTCATCGCTTAAACTGCACTTCAACTGCATTACCAAGTTAATGTATAGCCATGTGGAAAAAGTTGCAAGAAAGATTGCTGTTTCGATTATAAAGTCGCAAAGCTCATGGTTTCAGGAATGGAAAAACTTAGCGGACTCTTGTGAACTCTCTTTCAACCTAACTTTAGATAATTTACAAGAATGGAAGCCATATCTTAACAGTCTACTCGAAAAGCTCCACTCCAAATCTAGAGAGAAAAGTATAGAGCAAGCTACTAGTTCACTACATAGGGAATTCTACCCCCTACTTCAGCACAATTTAGGCGAATCCAACTACTTCAAGGACACCCATAACATTGAAATAATATCATTGATTTTCAGGGCTAGAGGTGAACTTTTGCCTCTCAATTTCATTCCACATCGCAATGACCTATTACTAAGCTGCTCCTTATGCAACACCAACGAAAAAAAAAGAAAACGTACTGCATTTCATCGCAAGGTGGCCGATTCTAGCAGAAATTCGGCGACAAATATGGCAGAAAAGTTATATGGAACAAGCGGAACTCATTGAAATTCTAAATGGAACAGATTGGAAAAAACTATCTCAATATTTAAAAATAGCACTTAACTATAGAAGACAGATAACAAGAGAAGACTTTTAATATAAAATTGTATATAAAGCACCATAAAACAACAAAAATTGGAAATTTTATTAATTAAGGCTATCATCTGGCTGATGGCCCTTCCGGCCATGCCACTAAAGATTGAAATTTAAATTTAAATTTAAACTCAAATGTTTTTTGTAAATATTATTATGAATAAATCTATTAATCTAAAAATCTAAAAAAAAAAATATGTGTTTTATTCTGCTTGATACGAAAACACTTAATTTGGAAAATTACTTATATGTATTTTATGATCTTGAAAGTCGTCAAGAAAAGGTAATTGGAGAGAAAATCTGGAATGAAGAAGATGCAGCAATATCAAAAGCTTTAATTAAAAAACTGGAACCAAATTTGTGCGTGTCTCAAATCAAATGTAGTCACTGTATAGAATTCCCTGACTTGGATTTCTGTCAACATTGTGGATTGTCAATTAACGTTCTAAAAGGAGAAGAAATTGTACCTAAATTTATTCAACATATACTAGAAATTCGGAAAAAAATTAAAAAGATGATTGTAGTTGCTCACAACGATCAATCATACGATCATCAGTTCGTTTTAAACTATATTTTAGAGAAAACACACCTATCCCCCGAATTAATAATGCGTGGTACAAAAATAATATTAATGGAAATAGGAAACATAAAATTTATTGACTCCATAAACTATTTTCCTATGGCTTTATCGAAACTTCCAAAAGCATTCGATTTACCTTCTGCTTTAAAGAAAGGTTACTTTCCGTATCTCTTCAATACGAAAGAAAATGAGAGATACATTGGAACACTGCCACCAATGAGATATTAAGTAAGTAATTTAAGTAAGTAATTCATTTTCATTTATTGTTTCGTTTTGCTTTTGGTACATTGTTTATAATTTTTATGAATTTTGCAGCTATGGCATTGCCGTCAGCTCGGTTAGCAGATCAAAATAAATAATTTTCTAGGTATGAATGATAAACAAAAATTAAAATTAAAATTAAATACATAAATTTAAACAAATTCGGTTATAATTAACATCCTATATGTATAAATGGTTTTCAAAAAGGAATAGAGTGCTTTCCATTCAAAATTGTTTAACACTTCTACTGTTTCTTGTAGCGTCAGAGATTTTTTTCCAAATGTTGCATTTCTTTAGGCACAAAAAACGGAACATATACTCATGAAGTGGAAGCAATCTTCTTTTGCTTTCAAATCACATAGCGTGCAAAACTGATTAAAACTGCCGTTGTATGGTGATCCGTTTAAGCTAAGGACTTCACATCTTGTTTTAAATATTAAGGATATTTGATTGTAATTCAGTGAATCATTAAAGTAGTTTGATTCCATAAGATTCAGGGTTAGTTGTGAGTAAAGAATCCTGCTTTGTGATTTTCGAGCTTCCTCCATAAGAGCATCGCGTTCCAAATTTTCATAGCTTTGTATGATTTTGTAGAAAATCTCTTTAGCATGATTCAAATTTGCTGGATTCAGCGATATTGTTTCTCCACACGTGTTTCCCAGAACTTTCCATATCGACATCCACCAGTCCTCGTTTCTTAGCTCATATAGTGCCATTCGTTTTGTAAGTCGGTCATCATGATGGGATAAAACCTTTAAAATGTAGTCTGCTTGTTATTTAAGCGTGCTAGTAAATATTTTTGGAAGTCCTGTTTCCAGATACAAGGCATAGTTAGGTGTTTTTAGGGGTAAATTAAAAAGTTTCTTCAAAAAACATCTGTGAAACTTTTCTATCTCCTCGTATTCATTGATTCCCCATACCTGGGCAGCATAACAAAGCGAACTTTTTACAACAGCATCAAATATATATATATCAAATATAAAAAAAAAAAATATGTGTTTTATTCTGCCTGATACGAAAACACTTAATTTGGAAAATTACTTTTATATGTATTTTATGATCTTGAAAGTCGTCATGAAAAGGTAATTGGAGAGAAAATCTGGAATGAAGAAGATGCACAATATCAAAAGCTTTAATTAAAAAACTGGAACCAAATTTGTGCGTGTTTCAAATCAAATGTAGTCACTGTATAGAATTCCCTGACTTGGATTTCTGTCAACATTGTGGATTGTCAATTAACGTTCTAAAAGGAGAAGAAATTGTACCTAAATTTATTCAACATATACTAGAAATTCGGAAAAAATTTAAAAAGATGATTGTAGTTGCTCACAACGATCAATCATACGATCATCAGTTCGTTTTAAACTATATTTTAGAGAAAACACACCTATTCCCCGAATTAATATTGCGTGGTACAAAAATAATATTAATGGAAATAGGAAACATAAAATTTATTGACTCCATAAACTATTTTCCTATGGCTTTATCGAAACTTCCAAAAACATTCGATTTACCTTCTGCTTTAAAGAAAGGTTACTTTCCGTATCTCTTCAATACGAAAGAAAATGAGAGATACATTGGAACACTGCCACCAATGAGATATTATAGTGCAGATACTATGCGAACGGAGGAACGTGCAATTTTCCTAAAATGGTTTTCGTAACATAAAAATGATTATTTTGATATGGAAAACGAACTGGTAGAATATTGCAAAAGTGATGTCAAAATTTTGACAGGAGCGTGCTTAGAGTTCCGAAAACTATTTCTGACTCAATGTAACGTTGAGCCATTTATAGAATCGGTAACGATTGCTTCTGCTTGCAATTTGCTATATAGGCGGAACTTTCTAAAGCCAGACACTATCGGACTAATACCGAAAAACGGCTACAGATGTGTTGACAACCAGTCACCAGAAGCCATCAAGTGGATGATTTTGGAAGAACGAAATAGAAAAATAAACATCAGACATTCGTATAAAGGAAAAGAGGTTTTAATCAACGGGGTAAAAGTTGATGGTTTTTGTCAAGAAACCAATCAAATTTTCGAATACCACGGATGCTATTACCATGGTCACCCTCTCTGCTTGAAGCATAAACGGGATGATCCTCTGCACGAGAACGAGAATGACACGTTGAACCGAAGGTATGAGACAACAAAGGCGAGGACAGAAAGACTAAGGGATTTCGGTTACGAGGTAATTGAAATGTGGTCTTGTGTGTTTCGGAAGAATCTCAAGTCGTTTAAAAAAGAAGACAGAGATTTCTTAAACTCCCACCAACTTATTCAAAGTTCCCCTCTAAATCCTCGCGATGCTTTTTATGGCGGTCAAACCGGAAATGTCGTCGATTTCTATAAGTGCAAAAAAGGGGAAAAGATAAAGTACATAGTTATTATGCTCTCTCTACCCATGGGTATGAAAGAATGGAAAATTCCCCACTGGACATCCTAAGATTCACATCACTGGTGATGCAGCCTGCTCAACTACGTCAAATTTGGAAGGAATGAATGGACTCGTAAAATGTAAAATTTAACCTCCGGAAAACCTACTTCACTCAATTTTACCAATAAAGCATTGGTCGGGACTTGGGTAATTGACGAGGTCAATAAAGCAGTGGAAAAAGGATACATCATACTCAATATATTTGAAATATGGGAGTATAATGTAGTCCAGTATAACCCGGATAAAAATTCAGATAATGGGCTGTTCACATCTATGATGAACAAGTTTCTTAAAATAAAACAAGAAGCATCTGGCTGGCCAAGTGAGTGTTCGTTTCAGCAAAAAAAAGGAAAATATATTTCTGATTTTCTGAAAAAGAAAATATTCAGGTGGAATTTTCGGAGATATGTAATAATCCAGGAAAGAGATCACTTGTAGAACTGATACTAAATTCGTTTTGGGGAAAGTTTGGACAACGCGAAAATCAGCTTCAAACTATCGTTGTGAACAACCCTTCAACTTTCTTTCATTTGCTAACGCATCCATCGATTGAAGTGCTTAACATTCTCCCTGTGAATGAAGAAAACGTCGTCGTTAACTTCGAGATGAAAGAAAAAGCTATCGACTCCCTGTCCACAGTAAATGTCTGTGTTGGCGTGTTGCTGCTTACACAACAACTTTAGCTCGGCTTAAACTTTAAAACTACCTGGAGAGCTTAGGAGAAAGAGTTTTGTATTACGATACTGATTCTGTTATTTACATATGTAAGTCGTGAAGGAGAATTCGAACCTCCTACTGGACAATTCATCGGTGATATGACAGACGAATTGGAAAGTTATGGAGTTGGAAGCTTTATCACAGAATTCGTTAGTGGAGGACCTAAGAATTATTCGTATAAAGTGTTAAGTGCAAAAGACAATATGGAATACGTTATCTGCAAAGTGAAACGGATTTTTCTTAATAATGCCGCATCTCAACAAATTAATTTTGACTCAATTAAAGAAGCTGTACTAAATTCATCTTCTTCAGGCAGTGAAAAAATTTTAATAAGATCAGAAAACATTCGACGGACGAGAGACTATCAGGTGATAACCATTCCAGAAATAAAAACCTACAGCGTTAAATCTGAAAAACGTCGTTTTCTTGACGACCATAGTTCGCTACCATATGGATTTAAAAGACAACGATAGAATGCCCATTTAAAAATGTAAAAAAAAAAAAAATTATGTCAAAAATTTTAAAAATTATAATAAAATGTAAAAATGTATGAAAAACTGTTCAAAAAAAAATGTATGTTGTTTTTATTTCATAAAAATTTTCGGAGCTCGATAGATCAATAACAAAAAATATCAAAACAACCATATCGCAACGGAAACAGCCCCAATGAGAACCTGAATTAGCGTTTAAAGAAAAACAAACAAAATATACTGTTTTTTGATGATAAAATTTATTTATTTTATTTAAACATGTTTACATATTTCATTTCTGAATTCAAACAAATCTGTTGACTACTTGATCAAGTGGATTATATTCAATTATACGGTCATGGAGCATAAGACAGTAAGCTGATGTGTTTGCTGGTATATTTTTTGATGTTCTCATCTCTAGGCGTATGTCGACAGGTCCTGTTTTTAAGGTTTCGTTTTGATGTCTGCAGTCTATAACAAAAATTGGGGAAAGCGATTCAAATAGCTCCCAGGAAAGTAATGGTTCGGTGTTAGATTTATTATAGTATGTTTTCTGAAAATCGGTATACATTCTGTACAACAAACTATATCTGTTTCTTTCAAAAGATATATTTAGGTCTTCATGTGGGTAGACATCGGAGTTTAGATAAACTTTTAAGTCTGTTAGATCACAATGATCAAAAATTGTAGGGTCAGCAGATAATTTTTTATTTTTTTCAGTTTGTAGAGCAAGGATAATGTAACGAGGTTTCTCTATTTGTGCTGTTATCGTTCCAGATATGATGGGTAGAAGTTGATAGCGTGGGGTATTCATAAATATCCCAGTTTCGAAAAGCAATTTTCATAAAACTATTTTTGTTTATAGATTTGTATAGAGTTAATTTCATAGCATCTGATAAAGTCACATGCGGTATTTTCCATTGAACCTTGTGAAGTTTTATTTGAACATTTTCGTCTGTTGGGGATATAAGTGCATTTTCATCCATTCTAGCCCGTGTAATAATTAGATCATGTCGGGCATTTGGGATAATTTTTTTATAATCTTCGGCGAACCCCAAAAGTCTGTTCAGTGGAATACAATAATTAAAATGTAGTGGTTTCAAATTAATAGCTGAGTCGGGGGACCAAGATGCATTCAGTAGCATATCACTTTCATTTTTGGATAAAGATAAATAGTTTTTAATCGTTGATGTTATTCCAACATTTCGATTACAGTCAATTTCTTTGCCATTCAGTTCATATCGTATTTCATCGAAGAGAAAAGCCATTGCATTATTTACAAGTTTTGTAGTGAGTATCTCTTTTCCATCTGCTTTTGAAATTGTTCCTTCAACATACAAAAAACTTTCTGAAGGAAGAACATTAAGATTTTGATGTTGTATAGAAATCTGAATGATGTCATTGCGATCAAAATTGTTTTGATACGGTGAATAAGTATGATATTCGTATTTAGAAATACTTTCATTAATCTCCGGTTCTTGAAAAATGTTTAGCATATTTCTGTTTTTGTTTTGTTTTTAATGTTTTAATGTGTATCCTTATGATAATACAAAGTCCTGATTATCTTTAGTAAGAAGAGATGTTACCGCAGTTGAGTTCGAAGATGGATTAAGTATCAAATTATTTTGTGTGTTGTTTTTATAAGAAATTGAATTTATTAAATGTTTATACTAGCGGCCCGGTACGTGCTTCGCTACGTATGTATAAGGCATAGTAATAAAAAAAATGATTATTAAGTTCATTTGTTCAAACAAAAAAATATTTTAAATTGCTAGCTATTTAAAAGTCCAAATGACCCAAATGATATATTGTTTATATTATATTTATCAGCAAATAGTAAAAACTAAAAAATAAAAAATAATTGGGTACTCTTACTATGGTGGGTCTACATGGATTAGTCTAAAACAGTTGGATAAACAATATTTTTTGTTTTCCCATTTTGAGCATGAACAAATAAACAGTTGGGGGTACCGACTCTGGAACAGGCAACATAAAGTTGGCCATGTGAAAAACATGATTCCTCCAAATTGACACCACAAACGTGAATCTTTTGAATTCAAATGGCATATCAGTTGGAATCATAGGGATACGCGGTATTAAACACACTTCTCCTTTTGATTTAACAGTTAAGATTGTAGCTTCAATCAAATTTGGCAATAACTTTTTCACTGCCAATCTCTTGCCATTACACAGTTTTGGTGGATTAATATTTCGCAATAACATAATCAAAGAACCAATTTTCAAGCAATGCGGTGGTATACCAGCCGGATGTATACCAGCCGGTTCCAATGAATTTAAAAATTCAATTGGATAATTTATTGCCTCATCTTGATTCATAACAGTGTCAATTGATTTATATGTCGTGACTACACCTGGCAGTTTCGCTTGAATTTGAAAATTAATGGCATTGATATGAATGTTCTTCGGTGCTAAAATGGCGCGTTCTCTCAACCACTTATGATTTCTGTAATTCTGAAGAATATTCGGAAAAACACATTTAATCAACTCATGATTGCGCAATTGTACACAAATTGTTCGGTAAAGTGATCAATCCGTTGGTACTGTCGATTGGTATTTTGCCATCACCAATTTCTAACAATTGTTTTGAAAACTCATGGGCAGTTGCATCATTATGTACATAGGTGAATACGCATATTAATGTTCAGTGTCAATTTTCGTACATATATCCAAAGAACTGATGATCTCAAACAGGCGTTTATTTCATCAGCAGGACTTGATCGAGGAAAATTTGACGAAAGTCCCCTGACAGCAATATCAGAGCACCACCAAAAAGCTGTTGATTACCGCGTAAATCTTGCATTGTTCGATTAAATGCTTCTATTGATTTTTTATTCGCCATTGTGCACTCATCCCATAAAATAATTGACTTTAATCGCAGAACTTTTGCCATAGCAGAATTTCTCGAAATATTGCAAGCGGGAGTTTCAATCACCTGTACATTCAATGGCAATTTTAATGCAGAGTGTGCGGTCCAACCACCTCCTAATAATGTAGCAGCAATTCCCGAAGATGCAAGTGTCAATGCAATTTTCTATTCCGATCGAATAGTCGCTAAAATCAATGATACAACGAAAGTTTTGCCTGTACCACCAGGTGCATCCAAGAAATATAATCCACCTGCATTATTGGAAACGGCTTGCATGATTGTATCATATATGTACATGTTTTTGTTGAATATTCAATTTGGTGCTATTACAATTTTGTGATTATCAGATGGCATACGATTAAGAGCAATTTTGAACAATTGAACTAATGCGTTATGCTGATGGAAAAACCTTTGTAGCTCACGAATAATTTCTCGTCTTGTATTTGAAACAATTGCACAACGTTGATCCAATTCACGATTTTCATCACCAATAAAATAAATTTGCAAAAATTGATTATCAGTGTCGGGGTATGGCAATAACGAACCAGTTTGATGATAAATCTGGCCCTGAATCTGTAACATGTATGCAATTTTAGGTAGATGTTGAATAAGAATTTTTAAGACTTTATGATTCAGATTGATATAAACATGGGACAATCCTGTTGAGGTATTTACCTTAAAAGTCGGCATAAAATTTTTTTTAATAATTTTAGTAGCACCAAAAGAAGTCATTTGAAATGCCGAATTGTATTGTTGAATATTAGTCAAATACTGCTTCGACGTTTGAGATGTCCCAAAAATAAATGAATACAATGGTTCGGGTGGAGTTTCTAATGTTGGCAATCTCACTTTACCATTAGCACAACACATTCCGGGCGTTTCGCCTGGAAGTTTAGCCGCATCACAATGTGGACATATTGCGTCCATCATTCTAATGTATCCGTACATACTATAATCAATCTGACTATTGTAATTAAAAGCAGCACGCAGCATTTCATCCAAAACAGCACGACGTATTCGTGATCGCCGTGCAAGATTAAGTACAGGTACAGGGTCAACAGATCTATTCTGTGCAGTACGTTCACGTTGCGATGCATTAGCTTGTGCGCGTTCATCTGTAGTCTGAGACCGTCTTAATAATGCCACTTGATTTGCATTACGCGTTCGCCGGCCTATGTTTGGTCGTCTTGCTCGTGCCATTTTAACTTCACTCAACAACTCAACAATATTTTGGAAAATATAAACACAAAGCAATAACTCAACAATATTTTGGAAAATATAAACACAACAAAGCAATAATTATCGCTGATAAAATGAAATGACATATTATGATGACATTAAATTTGTTTGACAGAACTAACGTCACTTTTTTTGTCTTCGATTGTTTTTCCAAAGGTTCAAATTGGCTTTTAAGTATTAGTACAAATTGTTTGTATATGTGAGTACACTTTTTCAATATTTATTTTTAATTTTCTCTACGTACAAACCTTCTCTGGACTTCCACGAATAATTCAAGACCAAAATTAGCCAAATCGGTAAAGGCATTGTTGAGTTATAACATTACATCGAAAAGTGGCATTGATTTTTATATATATAGATACAATCATGTTTCCGGCATTAAATGTAATCGGCCAGTTATTTTTTCTCCTCTGAAATTGATATCTTTTCCGTCTTGATCAACAAACTTTAAACACAGTGATGTTATCCGCTTGACGTTCACAGGTAAATAAATAACATTCCTCGGAGCTTCAATGATTTTATAGCCTGGACTTACTTTAACAGCAAATTCATGTAAGATGTGTGCTGTTTGGTTATTAATATACGTTCCTTCTATGATGTTACATTCAATGCGGACAGCATTTACTCTGTTAATATCAACATAAAGATCTGATTCATGATATAAATTTGGCTCAAGAATTTTTTTGTTAAACCCCAAAATAGCTCCAATAGATTTTGGTTTAGAGAAGTCAATGTCTTCTGAGCTAATTACTTCACATTTTAAAGTATTGTTATTTGCCTTGATTTTAATTTCACTCTTTTTTGAACCACTTTTCTTGTTTTTATTAATATAAATTATTTTTGTTTGTATTAAATTATTAATATCTTCTATCTCATAGGAAACAATAGGAAACGTTATAACGTTATCACCCACATGTAACAAGTTATTAAACTCATCTACATTTGGTATAGAGTTATATGTTTGAAAATCTATAAGCCCACATACATAATAATTAGACTTCAGTACAATTGGTGGGAAATACTCGGCATTCAGAGTTGATTCATTTCCACTCAAAGTAAGTGTTAACGACATCTCGATTAAAAGACAAATGATACAGTTTTGATTTTTCTACGTCATTTTATTCAATTCTCATTTAAGTTTTTAAAAAATAATATTACATTGTTCCAGTAAAAATCTTAAACATAAGTGACCACATATAAATGTATCGAAGTCTTGTTCTCGGATATAATTATAATTTATTTTACTACCAAGGTAGCTTATAACTTCAGTTGGTGGTCTCAAATGTCCAAAACTATCAAAATACTTAATAACATTTTTTTTTTGTTTATAATATATGCTACCCAATGAGTACCCATCCCAGCTTCATCATCCAAATTTAAAACACCACATTCTTTATCGAATGATATCCTTGGTAATGAATCTCGCATGAAAACTCCTCTAAAATTCTTTAAGTGCTTCTTCCCAAAGTGATCAATTTCCAAATTGCTTAAAGGGTGGTTAGGTAGCAGGTAAATTAGTTTTTTGCATTTGGAGTTTTAAGAAAAAGGCCAAGACCATTTTTATATGGACGCAAGAATAATCCATTTCCTTGAATAGCAACCGATTCCATAGCCTGATTATGATGTTTGTTTTCTTCAAATTGCCTTTTAGCAGCTCGTACATCATTGATGGCTTTTACTACGCCATCTGTCCACCTGTCAAAGAACCCACAGCTGATAGACCAGCGAGAATAGGAGCTAGAAGTGGGAGAAAACCACCTCTCTTTGCAAGTGGGATTATTCTCGGTGTGGTAATGTCCTGTTTTTTCTTATTTTTTAAGACATTTTTTGCAGCCTTAACAGCAATATTTGCTATAGAGGTTGTACCGCAACAATTGACATTGTTTTTAATAGCATTTCTTGCCTCACTTATAACCTTTTTAAAAATACTTCTTTTGCAAGTCTTTTGGGTTTAGTTTTGATAGTTTTTCTATTGACAGATCTAGCCTTTTTATTCCCCATACCAAATTTTGTCTTTGCTTTCATCATGTTTATGACTAAAAGTCCACTTAACTTTTCAGAGACTGAAGAGTCGCTTGCTTTGAATCTTTTCCAAGCCTGTTCTGTTAGAGCTTTGTCGGCAACGCGTCGATCTGAGAGAGAACTACTTTTAGAATATGCAATATCATGTAGTCGACAAGCCTCATCCAATTGATTAATTCCCTTATCTCCTCTACGTAATCGTTCTTCCAATTTCGTTCCTGGACCACAATAATTATAAGAAGGAATATGTAGTTCGAATGGTGGTTTGTCAATAGCTTTATTTAAAAGCCCTTCTCCTTCAAATGATTTTCTTTTTTTATGTTCCTGCTTTTTAGTGTTGTGCTCAATCATAATTTAATTAATATACCTTCTTAGTCGAGGGTTGAAACATATATGATTAGAAATATATAAAAACTAGATGTTTTATTTCAAAAGTTGTTAGTCATCATTATGCGGTTCGTTAAGCAGTTAGAAATTATAAAAGTAAAAAATTTTGATTGTAATGTAAAAACTAAAAAGAAGCATGGATCTTTGTTTCCAAACAGTATTCGAGAAATTATCGTAGGACCTTCAAACTATGGGAAAACAAATGTAATGCTTAGCATTCTTCTTGACCCTAATGGATTGAAGTTTGAAAATATTTATATTTATTCTAAATCTTTACATCAGCCAAATTATCAATATCTAAAAACGCTAATAACATCTATCAAAGGAATGGAATACAATGAATTTTCAAACAATTGTGAAATAATGACACCATCAGAAGCTAAAAGTAATTCAGTTTTCATATTCGATGATGTTGCATGTCAGAAACAAAACAACATAAGAGACTATTTTTGTATGGGACGGCATAACGGGGTTGACAGCTTTTACTTATGTCAGTCCTATACTCATATACCAAAACATTTGATCAGAGACAATGCTAACTTTATCATTCTTTTCAAACAAGATGAGTTGAATTTGAAGCATGTTTACAAAGATCATATTAATTCAGATATGACATTTAATCAATTTAAGGAGTTGTGTTCTCACTGCTGGGCTGATAATTTTGGATTCCTGGTTATAGACAAGGAAAGCAGTATTATAAAAGGTCGCTACTTTTAGTACTTCAATTATAGAATTGATTTCATTCTGATGGTTATTATTGCCAGCATTTTTTTATGCTGTTAAAAGTCTAAGTCTATTGACAAGTTCATTAGGATCATTCCACAACACATATTCCATATTTTTGTTTGTGTATTTCATTTCAGTAGTATCAGAATAAGATCCTCCGGTTTTTTCACTTTCAGCTTTAAGTCCGGCAACAAGTTTTTTAATTATTTGAGTATATTTTGTAACTCTGTTACCCTTCATTCGTGAAGAACTGTCATGATTTATTCTATGTGCGTTGGTTTTTTTTTTTAATTTTTCCATATTCTTCTAAGTCATTAGCACCATATTTGTGCTTACGTGGATTTTTCTTTAACATCAACTCAATGAGACCAGGAGTTCGACTAAAAGTTTGTAAAGGATGCCCTGCCTGTCCTATAGAAACTATGGAGGATATGGGCTTCCTGAAGCCGATTATGGATGATGGCTAAAGAACCGATCTGTTAAGGAAATAAAAGAAGGCTAATCAGCCGAATATCTTTCTTTGACTCTCAAATTGAAAGTGACTTTTATTTAATCAAACTTAGGCTATTTATACAAAAATAATTTACTTACACACTAAGAACTTAAAGCTATACATATAATTACTAAAACATATATACATTATATTGCATTCTAATTTGATGGGAAACAAATGACAGAATCGGGCAGCATACTTGCTATGTCATCAAAATCATAACTAGGGCTAGGATTTCCATGCAAATGCATATTTTCTTTGACAAACTTTAGAAGCAAGCGAACAAATTATCTTTAAGAATCATTAATTTTCCTTTAAAATGGCATTCAATCGTTAGTGCATATTTTTGCATATTTGACTATAAATGCATATTTTTGCATATTTTTATAATATATGCATATTGTTCCTTTATATTTAAAAAAAAATGGACATAACATTAAAAAAAAATCAGTTTGCAAAGTGAAAATACAAACAAATTCTTCTTTTTTTTAACCGATGCGGCGCCATACATGTTTAAAGCAACTAGAGGGTTAAAACTCTTTTATCCGAAGTTGATACATGTAACGTGTTTAGCTCATGCACTGCATCGAGTTGCAGAGGAAATGCAAGGTTATTTTAAAAATGTTGATTTATTGGTGGCAAACCGAAAACAATTATTTTTAAAGACGCCATCTCGCGTGGAACTTTTTAGACAAAAGTACCCTTTAACACCTCTTCCACCACAGCCTATTGTTACCAGGTGGGGAACTTGGCTACAAGCAGTTGCCTATTACGCAAAGCATTATGAGGAGTTTTAAGAAGTGGTTAATAATTTCGATGATATGATGCTGTTGCAATTAATATTGCAAAAGAGATATTGAACCAGATTTTACTTAAAAGCCAAATAATATTCATTAACTCTAACTACAGTTTTCCTTGTGATACCATAACAAAGCTTGAGGGAAGGGACTCATTAAAAAATCAAATTGATTTAGTTGAAGATGCTGTTGTAAAAATAACTGCTGTTACGGATCTCTTACTCCAGCCATACAAAAGAAGCTTGAGAATGTTCTAGCAAAAATTGAAGGGTTTTCAACAATGAAAAATATATTTAAGGCATTTACATTG
Organism: Eupeodes latifasciatus; assembly: GCA_920104205.1. Lineage (NCBI taxonomy): Eukaryota > Metazoa > Arthropoda > Insecta > Diptera > Syrphidae > Eupeodes > Eupeodes latifasciatus. The sequence continues at coordinate 246,075,616 of OV049924.1, forward strand.
AGTTGCAGTAATGAAAATTATTTGAGAAACTTTACAACCGATGAAATTTCTTCCTCTAAGAATGCAGCACTTACGTCAATTGACGTAGAACGTACCTTTTCGATGTATAAGACGTTTCAAAGGCCCAATCGCCAAAGCTTCATTTTTAAAAACCTTAAGAAGAATTTCATCATTTATGTCAATTTTTCTATTGTCTGTGTTATTTTGAAGAAAAATGTTTTATTGTTTATGTTTTGTGTATTTTTTAATTTTTGAGTGTACCTACTTGTTTTTTAGTTCCTTTAAAAGATAAAATAAAAGACTGATTTTTTTATAAAAACTGTATACTAAGTCTTTTTTTTGTGTTCAATTATATGATTTTAAATGCATATTTTAAGTGCATATTTCCCATTTTTAAGAGCATATTTTAAGCGCATATTTTGTGTTTTTAAGTGCATGGAAATCCTAGCCCTAATCATAACCAATATGCATGCCCCTTTCATAATGCACAAATGTATCCAAATTCATTCAGGCATATTTACTACACAGCATGCAGTGCGTTGAACCTTCATGAATAGGTAGATACACTTGACCATCGTAAAAGTAATCTGAGACTCAAGTGGCATTGAACATTTTATTAGATAATTTTTTGGGGTGAATGAAATGAATGAAATGCGAGTATATATTATAAGAAATGGATTGGCTATAGGAACGTGGAGTATAAATCTATGGCAATGACCTGCAATAAAATATAGTGCATTGTATGCGCACTACATCCTCACCTTTTAAATATACCTTATCTCCTACATTTAATTGTAATGGGTTGGCAATCTTATCGACTAATTCCTTTCTTTCTATTTTACTTTTATCTAATAATCTTTTAGCTATTATTTTCATTTGACCTAATCTAAATTTTAATTCTAAACTGTAATCATCAATGTTATATATAGGGCTTGTTATGTTATGAGCTAAGTCTTCTGGTAGTTTAGCTAATTTTCCATAAACCAATTCAAAGGGTGATATGCCTATGCTAGAGTGTGGTGTTGTATTGTAACTAAAGACAAAATATGGAATCCACTCATGCCAATTGTTTTCTTTTGCAAAGGCAATTAGATATTCATTTAATACTCTATGGTTTCGTTCTATAGATCCTAATGTTTCGTGATGATAGGGTGTTGATGTTATGTGATTTATCCCAAATAATGTGTAAACGTTTTTCATTACTTCGTTGATAAATTCTGTCCCCATGTCTGTTCTTAATGTTCTGAAACTACCGTGTCTAAGAAGGAAATTATCTACCAATGCTTTTGCTACAGTGTTTGCATCTTTGCTTTTAATAGGAATAGCTTCGACGTATTTTGTTAATTCACATTGTAGAGTGAGTATATATCTAAAGTCGTTTGAAGGATTTAGTGGACCTACGGTGTCTGCTGTTACTACTTCAAAACTTGTTGTTGGTGTCTCTGTTAATACCAATCTTTCTTTTGTATTCCTGATTTGTTTGCTCTGTGCACATATTATGCATTCATTAACGTATTTCTTCACCATTTTGTTTAAATTTTTCCAACAATATCTTTGTTTTATTTTATTTATCGTTCTTTTTATGCCTGAGTGCCCACCGGCATGTGGTGTATTATGAAAATTCTCTATTATCTTTTCTTTCTCTTTATCATCAATAACTCTTATTGGGGGAATATATATCAATATTTTTAATCGTGCTTTCCTTTCAATTTTTTGTTGTAATTTATTATACAATTTTTTAAATTCATATATACTTATGTGCTTGAATATTTCGTCATTAATAGCAATTGCTAATTGGTTAATATCTTCTTTATTCATTCTGAATACCAGTTTCTCCAAGATCAGACCTAAATCGAGATTCGGATTATCACTGTATTCTATTACCACATCTGTAGTGTTTACATGAATTTTTGTACAGGCTTCTCCTGAATTAAACCTTAGTTTATATGAGGATTTTCGCTGATGTACTTCGTGTTTTTGTAGCACTTTTTTGAATTTAAATTTTTTATTATTTTTAACTTCTGTTAGGGAAGCACATTCCCAAATGTATGTAGGTGTATCATTCGTTTTCAACTCTATATTTTTAACATTTTGGATTTTTAGATTTTCATTTGTTATTTTAGCTGACTTTGATCTAGTCATAATATTCACATTTGAAGTTGGGATCATTTCTTTTAATATTTCAGAATCAAGCTTGATACGTGATAACGCATCAGCATTTGTGTTCATTGATCCCTGATTATAAATAATATTAAATGTGTAATCTGCTAGATCCAATCTTATCCTTGTTAACTTTGATGATGGATTTTTGTGTGTAAAGAGACTTACTAATGGTCTGTGATCTGTTACCACAGTGAATTTTCTTCCATATACGTATGGTCTGAAGTAGTTTATTGCCCAATGTATGCCAAGCAGTTCCTTTTCGATTATTGGTTTATTCAGCTCATGCTTGGTTAAACTTCTACTGGCATATGAAATTGGGAGATCTTTACCTATCTCACCTTGTGATAGTACTGCTCCTAAGGCAACATTCGAAGCATCAGTTGTTATTATGAAGGTCTCTTCATGATTTAGGTACTTAAGGATAGGTGGATTTATAAGCTTGTTTTTCAAAGTGATAAAGGCATTTTCACATTCTTCGCTCCAAATGAATTCTACTCTCTTTTTAGATAGCATATTTAGTGGTCTGGCTACTGTTGCAAAGTCTTTTATGAATCTCCTATAATAGTTGCAGAACGCTACAAATCTTTTGACTTCCTCTGCATTTTTTGGTGTTGGATATGCAGTAATAGCTTCATACTTTTGTGGATCTGGTTTTATTCCCTCATTTGTTATTAAATGTCCAAGATATGTTACCTGCGTTTGCAGCCAATTGCATTTTTTGGGGTTCAGTTTGAGATTGTATTTTCTGAGCCTTTGAAGAATCTTTATAAGGTTACTGTTGTGATGATTCAGGCTACAGCCGAATATAATTATATCGTCAACATATAGGAAAGCCTCTGTGCTAAGACCTGCTAAGGCTACAGATAGCATACGTTGGAAGCTATTTGTTGATATTTTTAGTCCAAACGGTAACCTATTGAAGTGAAAATGTCCACGGGGTGTTGAAAATGCTGTTTTTGGTCTAGATTCTTCATCCAATTCTATTTGATGGAACGAGCTAGATAAATCTAAGGTGGAAAAGTATTTAGCTCTGGCTAGTGTATCTAGTACATCATCCAGTCTTGTCAAGGGAAATTTATCGTCTATTATTTTTTTATTCAACTGACGGAAATCCACAACTAAACGCCATTTCTTTTCTCCCTTGGAGTCTTTCTTCGGTACCACGAGCAAAGGTGAGTTAAATGGGCTAACTGAAGGTTCAATTATGTTATCTTCAAGAAGTTTATCTACTTGTTGGTTGATTTCTTCTATCTGTGCATTGGGGAGTCTATAATTTTTAATGTAAACAGGATTGTTGTCTGTCATAGAAATTCTTTGTTTGTAGAAATTATTTACTGTCAATATATCTCCATCTAGATGGAAACAATCCGCAAATTCCTTACATATGTCTAAAATGGAATGTTTTGCTTTAATATCTGATATGTCGATATTTAGTTCCTTTATTAGTCTTTCATATTGATTTTCTTTTTTGTTCTTTTCAAAATTTTTTTTTAGATCAATAACATGAAAATGAGTGAGTGGGACTACATCTGGCTTGAATGGTTTTAAAGTTACGTCATGCTCTAAGTGTTTAAAAATGCTATTTGAGTGATGTTCTTTGCTGGGATAATTGAATTCGCGATAAAAACTCCATTTTGTATTTCCTGATTGAGCACGATGCTGTCTTCCGGTACTTCAAGATTTATTGGATGTAGTGATTGTGTTCTTGCAGGTAAAATAATATTTTGTGATTTAGGAAGCTGTGTGAACATTGGGAAAATGAATTCATCATTTTTGAATAAAATAGATAGGGTGAAGTTTTCATAATCTATTTTACAATTGTTTTTTATCAAAAAGTCTCTTCCTAGAATACCATTCGTATTGATTGTGAAACTGTCAATAACTACTTGGAACTTTTGCTCGATCTGCTCGCCCTCGATTCTTAATTGCCCTTGTATTGAACCTATAGAACATACTTCCGAATCTGTGACTCCTTTAATCGTTATTTTATCTGTTATATTTATGTTATTTTCTGAATTTAAGCTACTTCTCTTCAGGATTGAGATATCAGCACCTGTATCAATTAAAAACTTTTGATCTTTTCTTGTTATGTCAGATTGAGCTATTATATAATTTGTAAAATGGAGGTTAAGATTCAGGATTGCCTTTATTGGTTGTTTTCTAAACTGAGGTCTGAGTCTCTCTGGGCTTCGGAGACTCTTTGTGTGTTTTCCGAACCTTCAATATAGTTTATTGTTCTTGGGTTTTGTGCATTGTTGTTTGCATTATTATATCTATTATTATTGAATCTGTTATTACTATTATTGCTATATCTATTGTTATTATAATATCTCATATTGTTGATATTATTACTACTATTGTAACTGTTATTGTTATTTCTATTGCTATTATATCTTGTGTTGGACCTAGTATTGTTGTTTTGATTACCTGATCTACCAAATCTGTTGCTATTGTTCCTATTAAAATTTTGATAATTGTTACCCCTGGAGTTATTTACTCTGAAATGATTAACTTGTGCAAACTCATTAGACGAGTCTAACTCTGCTGCTAATTGAATTGCTTCATTGAGTGTTTTCGGTCTAGCCGAGAAGACCGTTGACTTTGTTGGTTGTTGCAGCCCATTTTTGAATGCATTTAAACCTAATTGGTCATTCATTTTGGAGATCGTTTCCCTACTTTCATCTCCTAGCTCTAACAATTGCAGTGAAGTGAGCTCTGATACCAGAGTTTCTATTTTTGTTGCAAAGGTAGTAGTTGTGCTTGAATTTTGTTGTATAGTGGAGAGTTGTGAAATTATTTGAAGAGAATTTCTTTTACTTTTAAAAAGTTGAATAAAGATTTCTTTCAGTTCTTTGATTGTTTCGGGTTCTTTAACAGTATTTAGTTTATTCCTAACTTTGTCGGTTAGTTTTGTTCCTAAAACAAATTTTATGAGCTTGTTTTTCTCATTTTCATCACTAAGAGAGCTGTCAACATAGTCTACTAAATTTAAAAAATTTGTCAGTTTTTCTGCTTCCCCTCCATACTCTGGGATAATTTTTATACTCGATAAAATGTCGAATTTTGCCATTTTTAATTCTAGTTTATTTATTTCTTCTTCGATTAATTTTTGATCAATTTCAATATATTCTTCGCCTATGTTTTCTGTATCTAATAGTTTCCTTTTATCATCTAATATTTGTTTCAATCTGACCAACAAATTATCTATAATTGTTTTCAATGCCTGCTGATTTGTTTCCTTAGGTGAATCTTCATATTTTCTATTAAATTCTTCTTCTAATTTTAATATTTCATCTCTTTTTTCGTTTAAATATTTTTGAGAATATTTTCTTGTTGGAGTTTTATTAAAGTTTGCTACTATTTCTTTTAATATTTTTATAGTGTTCAACATATTTTTATATCAATAAAATTCTTATTTGTTCAAAATTTCTCTTTTTTTTATATATTGTTATATTTTTAATTTCATTATTTACAATTTTTTGTACGTTAGTTCTAAAATAAAATTTAAAAATTTTGAAAGAAAGGTGTTTTATGAATATAATTAAAATATCTATAAATAACAGGTTTGAACTAACTAGAGTGTTATTATTATTATTGTTTGAGGCATTAACAATCACCTCTTCTTTGGATGATTTTCCTCCCATTTGTGTAAACAAATTTTTTTTTTTGTTTATTTTTGGTTTTTATTATTTTTCCTGTTTGCCTGTCGCTGCAAATTTCTTGCTTGTTCGATGAAATGCTCTCTTTGTTCTTTGTTGGCTAATCCAGCTAATCTGTACAGATTGCCAACTTCCTGTCTAGTTTTTACTTTGCGCCCAGCGCGTTTTCTTTTGTGCTGCTGTTGTTCCTGCTGTTCCGGCTGATGTTTTATAATTTGTCTTTTTTGTACTCCTCAATCGTTAAAGGCTTTGGACCCGCTGTTTTGGAAGTAGCAATGTATTGTGGTATGTCTTCGGTTGGCTCGCCCGGATGATATGGGCTATCCATATATTCGAACAGTCTGTCAAGTACTTCAGGATTATACGACATAATATTTTATTTAAAACAAAATACTGGCAAGATCGCCATGTAAAGGATGCCCTGCCTGTCCTATAGAAACTATGGAGGATATGGGCTTCCTCAAGCCGATTATGGATGATGGCTAAAGAGCCGATCTGTTAAGGCAATAAAAGAAGGCTAATCAGCCGAATATCTTTCTTTGACTCTCAAATTGAAAGTGACTTTTATTTAATCAAACTTAGGCTATTTGTACAAAAATAATTTACTTACACACTAAGAACTTAAAGCTATACATATAATTACTAAAACATATATACAGTATATTGCATTCTAATTTGATGGGAAACAAATGACAGAATCGGGCAGCATACTTGCTATGTCATCAAAATCATAACCAATATGCATGCCCCTTTCATAATGCACAAATGTATTCAAATTCATTCAGGCATATTTACTACACAGCATGCAGTGCGTTGAACCTTCATGAATAGGTAGATACACTTGACCATCGTAAAAGTAATCTGAGACTCCAGTGGCATTGAAAATTTTATTAGATAATTTTTTGGGGTGAATGAAATGAATGAAATGCGAGTATATATTATAAGAAATGGATTGGCTATAGGAACGTGGAGTATAAATCTATGGCAATGACCTGCAATAAAATATAGTGCATTGTATGCGTACTACAAGTTTCACCACCAATTATAATATCATTTTCATTCATTTCAAAGTTGCAACTGCCTATTTTAACAGTTTGTGTGTTCACATCAAAATATGGGCCATAATTTGTATCACGATTCGATTCTGATAATATTTTTTGGGTGAAAGAAGATGTTTTGTCAGGCTCGTTCATACTTTTTGTCATAGAGGAAATATATTATCTAGAGTCCCGACTTAATGGGTTTGCTCTCTTTCGGCCTACAAGCTAAATTGAGAGGATTTTGTCCATAAGGATAAGCATGTGTTAGTTGTCCCGTGCATTTCTTATGGGAAAAAGCCATTATGAATATAGTTGTTATGGAATTTGTGCCCATATTGCTCAGCCGTGGGAGAAAAAACTGTGAGGTGAACTCAGCCGTTCAAAAAAATGATCCGTTGCATTCAAAATTTGAAAAATGAATGCAATAATCTAAGAAAAATTAATTTTATGGTTCCTTTTCAGTGTAAACTGTGCTAAAACTAATATTTGTCTGGTTTTGGCTTACAAATTCTATGATTTTTATTAAAATTTTTGATAAAAACTAAACAAATCATGAAGAAAGTATAGGCGCACCATAGAACTGCAATGCGAACGTGGTCCAATTTAATTTGGTTCCCAGTTTTGACAGATTAACAACGAGGTAAGTTTTTTGACAGCGAAAATAAAAAAGAAAACAAAATACAATTTTTGCGATTTCAATTAATGATAGTGAAAATTAAATTAATGAAAACCAAACAGAACAATATTTTGCAATTAAAAATACAAAAAACATCAAAACTAATCTATTTTCTGTTTGGAGAACTTTTATCTTTCATTTCAGGTAAGTTTTTTTTAAATATACAGTCATTAATATTTGGTTTTGTTTTTGTCTGTTTACAAGTAGTATAATTACCCTAATTGTTTAACCAATTCTTTTCCTCAGACATTATTACCTTTCAATTAATATATTGATTGAAAGGTTTTACTTATATTATATTTACTTATAGAGGAAATATAATATATTTCCTCTATGATATTTCTCCTAAAAAGTAGTTTCAACTTCCAATACAAGTCAAAACCAATGCAGCACAAGAAATGCAAAGCGATAAACGAATACAATTGGCCAAATTAGGAAAGAAAACACCATAAGTATTCTTTTTTTTGAATTTTGTTTTATTATTATTATTATTATTATTATTATTATTATTATTATTATTATTATTATTATTATTATTATTATTATTATTATTATTATTATTATTATTATTATTATTATTATTATTATTATTATTATTATTATTATTATTATTATTATTATATACATATTTATTGAACATGTAATTAATTACATGCTAATAATAAATTAAAAGAGCTACTAGCTGCAAAGGCCTACCGCTCTATATTATACTTAATTTACTTCTTAATTTGATTTATACATTTATTTCTGTTTCTAATAAGATTTCGTTAATTTTGTATATGTTAGAAGCAAAGGCTTCTGCAATGAAAATGGAAGCTGTTTGTGGGAGTAATCCGACATGTATCATGTTGCCATCTTCGTGGGTGATTGCAAAGGTTGTAGTGGTTGAGGTTTTGGATCCGTCTGTGAATATGAATTTCCAGTTTTTGGCATTGAGCTCAGATGAAATGCTGAGTTTGCGGTAGTTTTCTTATATGATGCAAGTTTCATTATAAAAGAGTTTGAGTCTATGAGCCAAGGTGGTCCTAGAGCAGATGAATTACTAATTTTTAGAAGATTGTGTTTCGGAAAGTCGATGTTACCGGATTGAAGGGTTGTGTAGATGGCCGATGGAATTTTATATATCCTCTTTTGATTAGCCGTGAGGTTGATTACTTTGCCGATTAACGATTTGGTTGAAAAAATTAGTTTAGCGTGCAGTTTATGTTTGTTAGTTTCTCTACGCTCTTCAAAAGTAGGTAGGCCAGTCTCTGCCAGGATGTTCCTTATGGGAGTGGTGCGGAAGCCGCCAACACTACATCTTGCTGCTTGGTGGTAAGTTGGTTTTATGATTCCAATTGTGATTTTCGGAGAGTTGCCGTATATACAAATGCCATAGTCGATTTTACTTAAAACTAATAATTTAGTTATATTACACAGTGTGCTTACATGTACGCTACTTTTCCTACTCGATAAATACTTAACGATGCTAGACCTAGCAGCTAGCGATTTCTTAATATCTAAGCAATGGTTACGCCAATTATATTTGTTATTAAATATTAAACCTACAATTTTTAATGTTTTGCCATTTTCTATTTCTATATTATTAATATTGATACTAGGAGGATCACAGGAATGCTTTCGGCATATGTGCAAAATCTTACATTTAGGCGAGTTTAGCACCAGAGGAAATTCCCCAATCTAAAATGTCTTTAAGAGCATTAGTAAGCAATGTCTTCATATCATTAACTTTGTTGCTTTTACACATTATATAAACGTCGTCTGCATATAGGCAGTAATTTAAGAGTTTTTGTTTGGATATAATATCGTATATATATTGAAAAGCAATAGAGAACAAAACGACTGATAAAGGAGATCCTTGGGGGATTCCGTTGTCAAGTCGATATGTGGGGGAGTAGGTATTATTGGATTTGATGCAAAATTGTCTGTTACTGAGGAATGATTTTACATAATTAAACATCTTGGGACCATTCTTTGAGCTTATTTAAGACAACATATATACCAATTCTGTCAAACGCTTTTTCGAAGTCTAAAGCAAGTATAGACACATGGTTTTTGGAGCTTAACGCTCTGGAAATGTAGTTATCAATATATAGAAGAGCGTCTGTACACCCTTGATTTGATTTGAATGCTACTTGGTGTATACTTAAAAGTTGCTTCGACTCTGCATACCAAAACAAACGCTTGGCAACAATTTTTTCAAGTATTTTACCCATACATGGTACGAGAGAAATAGGGCGCTAACCTTCTGGCAATTGTTTGTCCTTTCCGGACTTTGGGATCGGAAGTATAGAAGCTTTTTTCCAGCTTTGGGGGATAACACTTGTACTTAAGATGTTATTATAGAAATCAGTAATTCTAAGTTTCACCGTATCTGGAAGATCAGGATTCCACTGAAGAATCTTAAATAGGCATTTGTCTTGAAGAGTGGAGTTCTGGGGAGAATGTTGGTGTGCATGAGGTATGAAATTAGTTTGATGAAAAGTAAGAGGTTGTGCGGTATGACCCGGTCGTGATACGAAAATATATATGATTATATAATTATAATAGGTATACATAAGTAGCAAAATATGTATATCATATATTATTTTGGTGGGAACTTGTAAATGTTTACAAAAAACTTTCTTTGCACCACCAGTTAACAAATTTTTTTTGTGAGTAAAGTATGTTGACTGCCTAATAGATACATTTGCTGCCAATCTTACATATGTGTGAAATAGGGCAGCTTCTTGGGTAATGTTGAAAGAAGATTTAGTTTGTAAAGTATTTTTTCAATTTGTTCTATCCAATAAACATTTTTTTTTTGCAATTTTATAGGTGTTATATTTTTATCTAGGGAGGTAGTCCTGGTGATAGGGAAATGACCACTAGCCTGTGGCCAAGCGAATTGCCCTGTAGTATAACTAAACTGCGACTCTTATCAGAACCATCGACCGAATTTATGGTGTTATTGTTATAGGGACGGGAACAGGACGACACGACACATGACGAAACTTAGCACGGGAGGCCGACGAATGAGACGCTATACGCTAATTCTTCTTCATGTACGTCCTGAAACCAACCACAGCCAACAGGACACTCGACAACACATACAGGACCAACGACCGAACAAGCTGTCCCATTTCGTCCATCTAACCGACAGGCACAAGGACCACTTAAAGTGTCTTTTCCTGCACTCGCTTTATCTTCTTTCGTATGATATTAGGGTCAGAGATGGTGAAAAGAGACCCAGGTCAACATGTGTGAACGTTTTATGTGTTGAAAAATGTGTCGGGCAACCGTCATTTAAGATCACAAGACTGAAATTTAAAGTGATCTTTTAAATATGGTTTGTTGGGGCGTTCGGGTTGGACAAGCTTAACTCCCAAAGGAGTTAAGAGGTTTATTTTCATAAGTTTCTATTTACATACATTATTATTTTTGACAAACAAAACAGAAAATTAAAGCCAAAATAACAAATTTTTCTTTACTTTAGAACAATCTTCGACATGAACATAGAAACTGATGCCACATGTAAGTATTACATCAATGCCAAAGTAAATCTTTTAACATTTTTATAATTTTTAGTCACAAAGAAATGGAACTTTTCTGTTGGCGAATTTATTCCACAATCCACACCATTACCAACCAACATAGTACCTCAACCCACATCGAAGAGAATGTGTGTCCTGAAGTGTCTTGACTACCATTCTCTTCATAGATGCCCACAGGACGATGCATGGTAAATCATTATTTATTTATTATATTGTATTTTTTGTCGATATTTGGGTGATATCACCTCAATATTTATATTAAAACAATTACTTTTGTATAACCTTTTTTTGAATTCTTTTCATTTTTTTGCATATACAGTTTTCGTGTTTCCCTGCTCATTATTTTTTCACTTGGTAGACGGTACAGGATAGTAAATAAGTCTTAGTAATAGTTACTTTAAGTCTTTTGTGTTATTTCACTTAAGCGTGGTTTAATAGTTAAAATACAAAAAAAAACAATGTAAAATAATTTAAGAAACTAATAAAAAAAGAATAAGTTCCTAATTTTTAAGACTTAGGTTTAATTAGTTATAGGTACTAGATACAAAAAGTAGTGATAAGCCCCAATAATTTTAAAGTAGTTTTAAGAAAAAAAAACGAGCCTTTTTCTTAATAAATCGAATTTAAATAACATTTAAATGTTATTTAAAATTTAAATTAATTAAAAAAACAAAGTTTTTTATTTCACATTTGGATATTTCCTTTTTTAATTTGTATTTTTTTGAAAACCCCAGTAGAGAAATTTGGAGGGCTAAGCTCAATATGGCACAGTTGAAAAAGTCCCACAGAGTATGCAATAAGCATTTTAAAGACCAAGCAAAGCGTCTATCGTGTGGGCTGTGCCAGATTCTGTTGCCCAAGATTGTTCTGCTGCTGTCCGGGATGATATTGTTACTGTCGAAGATATTGGATACAATACCGTATCCTTTAGCACACAAGATTTTTCAACGCAGACATGCTCTGCGTTAAGAAACAACACACCTAAAAAGGTAAACTTGAGGAAAAAAAAATTAGAGCTGAAAAACAAAATTCTACAAATGCAAGTAGAGCACGAAAAAACAATCCGCTCTAAAGATTGTGAGCTTTTGTCCCTGAAAAAAGAAATAGAAAAATTAAAGGGAAAAGTCGAGTTTTTACGATTAGATTCAGAAAAGTTGCCAGTAGATATAAAAATAATAGTAGATAATAGTGTTAGAAATTTTGATAGGCCTCCTCAGGGACGACGGTATAGTACAGAGTTAAAAATGCTGGCGCTTTCAATTCTTTTTATTTCTCCAGTTGCTCATAGGTTCTTAAAGCCGTTGTTGGATCTTCCATCTGAAACAACTCTTAGGGATTTTATTTCAACCTGGCCTGAAACTCCAGGTAATATAGATTTTAATGTCAAAAGCTTAGTGCTTAAAATGAGTGAGAGTCAGCTTCCAGATATTTATAAATATTGTTCCATTTCAGCTGACGAAATGTCCCTAAAAACTCATTTTGACTACAATAGGAAAAGCGATTCAGTTATAGGTTTAGAAGATTTTGGCGATGACGAATCGCGTTCAGCCTTCCCAGCAAGTAGTGTTTTAGTTATCATGGCCCAAGGTATAGCAAAGAGATGGAAACATCCTCTAGCGTATTACTTTGTTAGGAATAGTTGTCCTCCGTCCGTTTTAAAAAAACTTTTGTTCAAAGCTATCACTGCGTTGCAAGACAATAATTTATGTCCCGTGCAATTTGTTTGCGACCAGGGTTTGAACTTCAGAGGCTTGGCCAGGGTGCTGGACATCAGCCCCGAAAAGCCGTATTTTGAAGTCAACAGTTCCAAGATATTCTTTTTTTATGATGTCCCGCATCTACTTAAGAGTGCTCGAAACTGTCTTCTTCCAAATGATATAATTTTTGCAGAACAGGAGAGAGCATCATGGAACGATATAATCTATTTGTACGATGTCGATTGTGCAAATGAATACCAATTATGTCCCAGGTTGACTCAGGACCATATAAGGCCAAATAATTTGCAAAAAATGAAAGTTCGTCTTGCAACGCAGGTTTTTAGCAATACTGTTCATGCTGCGTTTAAAACCCTTTTAAAATTTAGTCATGTTACTAAAACTATGCTTCACACCTCAGAACTTATTTTATTTTTCGGAGATCTTTTTGATCTCTTTAATTCTTCAAAAAAAACAGCGCAACAAGAGAAGCAGGCAGGATTTACAGGTAGTGAGAAACAAAACGAATTTCTGAGGTTTGCCGATTCTCTTCTTAAATCCATTCGCGTGATTAGCAATGATTTAGGCGGTAAAGATGTGACCAATAAGTTTTCCTTTATAAAAGGCTGGATTCTTAATATTCAATCCCTTCGGTCACTTTGGGAACATCTTACCTTATCCGGTTTTGAGTTTTTACTCACTCGGCATTTGAATCAGGATTGTTTGGAAAATTTTTTCGGTAAGATTAGGTGCGCTAACGGAAATAATTCCCGACCTAGTTGTCAAGATTTCCAGAGCGCTTTTCAGAAAATTTGGGGTATTCAATACCTTAAAATTGTTAGAAGGGGCAATTGTAGTGTAGAAGAGGATAGTAGTTTAAATGAAATATTTAGTTCAGATAAAAATTTAAGAGGAGATATAGATTGGTTGCATTATGAGCAAGATGATGATCCAGATAGCATTTCGAGGATTGTGTTATCTAACGACATAAGTGGAGATGAGTTCATTAATGAAAACAGCTTTATTTATATTTGTGGCTGGCTATATGGAAAATGCTTTCAAAATCATACTTGCCCTTATGAGTTACCAACAGTTTCAGAATCCGCCCAGTCCGATAGCTTATATTTTTCGTCTCAAAAACAATTCCACAACCGGAACCTCGTTGCTCCACCCCCCGAGTTCGTGGAATACATAAGACATCTGGACAATGTGTTTGTAGAACATTTTTCCACGTTGTGTCATATGAAAGGAGTTGCAGAACACTTTTTCCAAGCTATTCAGTTTGATCCCTATTATTCTTGCTGCGAAAACTTTGACCCAAATTTTCTTCTTAAATTTTTTATTAGAGTTAGAATTCACTTTGTTGTTAGACTTATAAATTTAAGAATTACTTACTTTCTTACTTACTTAAGGTGGCGCTACAGTCCTGTGTGAACAAGGGCCTCACCCAACAAACTTCTCCATCTAGCTCGGTCCCTAGCTAGATGTCTCCAGTTTCGCGCTCCGAGTTGGGTGAGGTCACCTTCCACTTGTGCGCGCCACCTGATTCGCGGTCTTCCTCTACTGCGCTGTCCTGTGGGTGTGGATTCGAAGACTTTCCGGGCCGGAGCATTGGTTTCCATGCGCTCTACGTGACCAAGCCATCTTAGTCGTTGGACTTTTACCCTTCTTGCTAAGTCTACGTCGCTGTACAGCCCGTACAGCTCGTCGTTCCATCTTCTCCTCCACTCCCCTTCGATGCATACGGGACCGTAGATCACACGAAGAATCTTTCTCTCGAAACGACCCAAGGTGCTTTCATCCGCTTTTGTCAAAGTCCATGCTTCTGCACCGTATAGCAGGACGGGGATGATAAGGTCTTATATAGCGACACTTTGGTCCTTCGAGAGAGAATTTTTCCACTCAATTGCTTTCTTAACCCAAAGAAACAGCGGTTAGCAAGAGTTATTCTTCGTTTGATCTCAGCGCTGGTGTTGTTTTCTGCGTTTACAGCGGAGCCTAGGTAGACGAAGTCCTTGACTACCTCAAAGTTACGTCTGTCGATGGTGACGTTTTGACCAAGACGTCGGTGTTGTAGGTCCTTTCTTGATGACAGCATGTACTTTGTTTTGCCCTCATTAACCGTTAAACCCATTTTTGCCGCCTCTGCCTCAATACTCACAAAAGCCCCATTGACATCACGCTGAGTTCTTTCGATTATGTCAATGTCATCAGCATATGCTAGTAATTGGACAGACTTTTGAAAGATAGTGCCTCTGGTGTTGACGTGTGAGCTTTGCACTATTCTTTCAAGTACGTAGTAATTTAAGAATTAAAGAACCTAATTTCATGAACAAAATGCTCACAATTATGCATTTGTAATTTTTTTTCGACATGTGATATATTAGATAATTATTAAGTAGTTATTTATTTATTTATTTTATTGTTTTTTATTACTTTTTGATTATAGTATTTATAAAAAGTATTTATATTTTTTTCTTCAAGCATGGTGCAATAGGCCTACCGGGGAAACCGAACACCTTATCAAAAAATCGGTTAACGCACTGAAAAGCATACCTCATGGGTAGTGTGGAAATGCTTACATTGTATTATAACTAGAACCTCATTATTTTAATTATTATATATTTATTATCATCTCTGTTATAATATATTACGTATAATTATAAAAAATAAATGTACACATTATAAATTGAAAAGAAAAAATATTTATTTTCAAGAGAGGCATCTAACGATTAACTAAGCGAAGTAAGTTTAAAATTGAATGGACTACAAATGGCAAGTATTGAATAACATACATAAACAATCATTAAGACTCTTCAAACAAATATTTACATTTCTAAACTATGGAAACTTAATCAGCCAACTCTGTTCTTCCCTCATTTCATATTCAAAACTTTTAAGACTAATGTGCACATACATACACGGCTTTTAGAGGCTATCCAAATTCGGTGCGGGGAAATAAATCCACGGGAACTAACTCCACTGAGGGATTTAGTTCCCACTCAGTGGGAACTAAATCCACTTTCTTATGGGAATTTAGTACACATTCAAAAATATGAAGAGGGAACTAATTTCTAACAACAACAGCTTCAAATTACAGTTGATCAGATTCTTGAAACTTGTTCGATTTTCATGAGTGCAGTCGAACATCAGTCTGAAGCAATTTAAGAAAACAGTGCGTAGTGTGAATAAAATTAAAATAAAAAATTAAAAGCATGGAAAATAAAATTGAATTTATTACCGGGTTTCGTAAAAATAGTGTGTTAATTTATGACCGAGAAGAAAAACAAATTTATGTTAAAAAATATACTCGAAATAATATTCCACGTTACATTTGCTATTATGGTCAAAATTGCAAGGGGAGCTTAGTTATTGATGAGCAAGGTGATAAAAAACTAATAAAACATTGTCCCCAAATTTTTGCAGAGCCAAAAAAGAATATAAAGTAAAGCAAAGCAAATTTTAATTGATTGAATTACTCATTTTAGAGCCCGTTCACACGATTCGGTATTTTCGCCGTGTCGGATATTTTCTCGATTCGGTGTCTTTCGGTTGGAGTGTTCACACGGTACGGTAATTTAACCGTACACCGTACTCAACCCTACACCGTACTCGGTGTAAAACACAAAACAACTATATACTAGCAATACATTATTCCACAGTAGCCCAGACGAAAAATGACGCACTTTCGGTCAAAATACCGAATCGTCTGAACGCACTGTATATAAATACATTGCCACTATAAACCGAATCGGTTTTTTTGCCGTACGACCGAAAACGATTTGCAGTGACAAAACCGAATGACAAAATCGACCGAATCGGTGATTTTACCGTATACGGTTAAATGCCGTATCGTCTGAATATACTCATTTAAATTATATTGCCACTGGCTTATACGGCAAAATCGCCGATACGGCAAAACCACCGATTCGGCATCGTGTGAACGGGCTCTAAATGTTTATCGATAACATGCAATATCCAAGGCATCGGAATTATCAAAAACCAACCGGTCTGATTCCGCCTCCTTTGCCCTAGACCACCACTAGCAATGTAAGAAGATTTCCTTATGACCGCAGTGCTAGACATAGAGAACTGCCAGCACATATAACGCCTCATTATATTGAGGTTTGCATCCAACACGTGAAGTTAAACTGCCATTCCGGGCGCTCAACCATATAATTACTGAAGTAATAAACATATAAGGCTTTTCGAGGCTAGCTTTTTTTAAAAAAAATTTGCGATGATTTCCCAAAATATCTTTTTCTTCCTTTTACTAATCTTTTATTACGAATTTGTACCCTTAGTGTACTGTATTTTGTGTTATATGTTAATAATGTGTTTAGTGTATGATAAGAATTTAGTTGTTCGTTTTAAGTATACTATATTTAATTAATGTTAAATTTTATATGTATGTTCTATATTATACTTGCAAAAAATTGTGATGTCCAAATATATATATATATAGAATGTATAGAATGTATAAACTCTCTTTTCGTGTCGTCTGCTGTTATTCTTATGTCTTGTGTCTTCAGAGGTTATTTTACGAATGAATTAATTTCCGAAATATTAGAATAAAATATGACATATTGACAAATGACAAATATTGAATCGGTTAAAAGAGAGCAAACAAAAAAATAGTGTAACTTTACAGAGTTTGGTAAGGTATACTGAAAACAATAGTGTTATACAATTCAATTTAAATTATAAAAATATGCAATTTGACTTAAGCTAATTTTAATTCAGAACATTCTGCCCCCCCCCCCCCCTGGAAGACTCTGGTCTTTCAGTAAACGGTAAGGGAGCAAGTTTCACCACTGGTCGAACATAGCTGCCATTATTTGTCTTGACGGTTGCAACTCGACATTTGTTGTCTTGTCCAAGATGAATTTCGGTCACTCGTCCGAGAATCCATTTAGATGGAGGGAGATTGTCTTCCTTTAATAAGACCACATCATTCACTTCAAGATTTCGTTGCGCCTTTTGCCATTTTGGCCGACTTTGTAGAGATGTTAGGTACTCTTGGTGCCAGCGCTTCCAAAACCCTTGCATAAGTGCCTGTAAAAGAGACCAGTTATTTCTAATCGAAACATCATTTTGGGAAATATCAGGTGTAGGGACTGAAGAATAAGATTCTCCAATCATAAAATGCGACGGAGTTAAAGCAGCGGGTTCGCAGTCCGATGTTTGCCACATTGGGCGGGAATTAAGTAAGCTTTCAATTTTTGTTAAAAGAGTGTACATCTCTTCGAACGTAAGCCTGTGTTCACCGATAACGCGTTTGAGGTGAACTTTTAGTGACTTTATTCCAGCCTCCCACAATCCACCAAAGTGTGGTGCAGAGGGTGGAATGAATTTCCAAGCAATTTGGTCCTTTGATAAATAATCCACGATGATATTGTTGCGTTGTTGATTTAGAAGCAGATCGTACAGTTCGCCAAGTTTCCTTTTTGCTCCGTGAAAATTAGTTAGAAAAAATATTTATTTTCAAGAGAGGCATCTAACGATTAACTAAGCAAAGTAAGTTTAAAATTGAATGGACTACAAATGGCAAGTATTGAATAACATACATAAACAATCATTAAGACTCTTCAAACAAATATTTACATTTCTAAACTATGGAAACTTAATCAGCCAACTCTGTTCTTCCCTCATTTCATATTCAAAACTTTTAAGACTAATGTGCACATACATACACGGCTTTTAGAGGCTATCCAAATTCGGTGCGGGGAAATAAATCCATGGGAACTAACTCCACTGAGGGATTTAGTTCCCACTCAGTGGGAACTAAATCCACTTTAGTAAAGTGGATTTAGTTCCCATGCTAAGTGGGAACGAACTCCACTTTCTTATGGGAATTTAGTACACATTCAAAAATATGAAGAGGGAACTAATTTCTAACAACAACAGCTTCAAATTACAGTTAGTTATCAGATTCTTGAAACTTGTTCGATTTTCATGAGTGCAGTCGAACATCAGTCTGAAGCAATTTAAGAAAACAGTTCGTAGTGTGAATAAAATTAAAATAAAAAATTAAAAGCATGGAAAATAAAATTGAATTTATTACCGGGTTTCGTAAAAATAGTGTGTTAATTTATGACCGAGAAGAAAAACAAATTTATGTTAAAAAATATACTCGAAATAATATTCCACGTTACATTTGCTATTATGGTCAAAATTGCAAGGGGAGCTTAGTTATTGATGAGCAAGGTGATAAAAAACTAATAAAACATTGTCCCCAAATTTTTGCAGAGCCAAAAAAGAATATAAAGTTTTTGTATTTCAATACAATGAACAATAATTTTTAGATACGGTGATAATACAAAAATTAGGAAAAACAAAAAAGTTTATTTTCAACATTATTTTCGGGATCTTAGGATTTTAACTCCCTTTTTCGGGGTCACACCCGCTCACGCAACTCCGTTGCTCCGCTTAGGGTTTGTAAAGTCGCCAGGCAGGCGCCTATATCAACACCTTCTTTCAATAAAAGCACCTGTGGGTGGCCCGCTTCGCGGGTTCTCAGGATTTTAACTCCCTTTTTTGGAGTCACACCTGCTCACGCAACTCCGTTGCTCCGCTTAGGGTATGTAAAGTCGCCAGGCAGGCGCCTATATCAACAACTTCTTTCAATAAAAGCACCTGTGGGTGGCCCGCTTCGCAGGTTCTCAGGATTTTAACTCCCTTTTTCGGAGTCACACCCGCTCACGCAACTCCGTTGCTCCGCTTAGGGTATGCAAAGTCGCCAGGCAGGCGCCAATATCAACAGCTTTTTTGAATAAAAGCACCTGTGGGTGGCCCGCTTCGCGGGATCTCAGGATTTAAAGTGCTCCAAGTTGTGTCATTTGGTGATTCTTATAAAGTGGGACATTAGCCCCAAAATTTTTATTTGGGGCTTCGGTCTTACTTGGGTGGGACTTAGGGCCCAAATAAGATTTCGGTTTTATGTCCCACCGAAGTGAGACATAAGCCCCAAAAAAAAAAGTTGGGCGTTATGTCCCTGCGAATTATTCTACTTGCTTCTTCTTTTAAAAAGTGGGAATTAATTTCAAACTCAAGGAAAACTTAAATGACACATTTTTTTCGGAAATAGATTCCCAGTTAGCATGGGAACTAAATCCACTTTACTAAAGTGGATTTAGTTCTCACTAAGTGGGAACTAAATCCCTCAGTGGAGTTAGTTCCCGTGGATTTATTTCCCCGCACCTCCAAATTCATGAAACTCTCTAAAACTTTAAAGACACGTGCCAAAACTTGCAACATCGAAACCAGAAGTAATTAAATTAAAGATCCAAAGCAAATTTTAATTGATTGAATTACTCATTTTAGAGCCCGTTCACACGATTCGGTATTTTCGCCGTATCGGATATTTTCTCGATTCGGTGTCTTTCGGTTGGAGTGTTCACACGGTACGGTAATTTAACCGTACACCGTACTCAACCCTACACCGTACTCGGTGTAAAACACAAAACAACTATATACTAGCAATACATTATTCCACAGTAGCCCAGACGAAAAATGACGCACTTTCGGTCAAAATACCGAATCGTCTGAACGCACTGTATATAAATACATTGCCACTATAAACCGAATCGGTTTTTTTGCCGTACGACCGAAAACGATTTGCAGTGACAAAACCGAATGACAAAATCGACCGAATCGGTGATTTTACCGTATACGGTTAAATGCCGTATCGTCTGAATATACTCATTTAAATTATATTGCCACTGGCTTATACGGCAAAATCGCCGATACGGCAAAACCACCGATTCGGCATCGTGTGAACGGGCTCTAAATGTTTATCGATAACATGCAATATCCAAGGCATCGGAATTATCAAAAACCAACCGGTCTGATTCCGCCTCCTTTGCCCTAGACCACCACTAGCAATGTAAGAAGATTTCCTTATGACCGCAGTGCTAGACATAGAGAACTGCCAGCACATATAACGCCTCATTATATTGAGGTTTGCATCCAACACGTGAAGTTAAACTGCCATTCCGGGCGCTCAACCATATAATTACTGAAGTAATAAACATATAAGGCTTTTCGAGGCTAGCTTTTTTTAAAAAAAATTTGCGATGATTTCCCAAAATATCTTTTTCTTCCTTTTACTAATCTTTTATTACGAATTTGTACCCTTAGTGTACTGTATTTTGTGTTATATGTTAATAATGTGTTTAGTGTATGATAAGAATTTAGTTGTTCGTTTTAAGTATACTATATTTAATTAATGTTAAATTTTATATGTATATGTTCTATATTATACTTGCAAAAAATTGTGATGTCCAAATATATATATATATAGAATGTATAGAATGTATAAACTCTCTTTTCGTGTCGTCTGCTGTTATTCTTATGTCTTGTGTCTTCAGAGGTTATTTTACGAATGAATTAATTTCCGAAATATTAGAATAAAATATGACATATTGACAAATGACAAATATTGAATCGGTTAAAAGAGAGCAAACAAAAAAATAGTGTAACTTTACAGAGTTTGGTAAGGTATACTGAAAACAATAGTGTTATACAATTCAATTTAAATTATAAAAATATGCAATTTGACTTAAGCTAATTTTAATTCAGAACATTCTGCCCCCCCCCCCCTGGAAGACTCTGGTCTTTCAGTAAACGGTAAGGGAGCAAGTTTCACCACTGGTCGAACATAGCTGCCATTATTTGTCTTGACGGTTGCAACTCGACATTTGTTGTCTTGTCCAAGATGAATTTCGGTCACTCGTCCGAGAATCCATTTAGATGGAGGGAGATTGTCTTCCTTTAATAAGACCACATCATTCACTTCAAGATTTCGTTGCGCCTTTTGCCATTTTGGCCGACTTTGTAGAGATGTTAGGTACTCTTGGTGCCAGCGCTTCCAAAACCCTTGCATAAGTGCCTGTAAAAGAGACCAGTTATTTCTAATCGAAACATCATTTTGGGAAATATCAGGTGTAGGGACTGAAGAATAAGATTCTCCAATCATAAAATGCGACGGAGTTAAAGCAGCGGGTTCGCAGTCCGATGTTTGCCACATTGGGCGGGAATTAAGTAAGCTTTCAATTTTTGTTAAAAGAGTGTACATCTCTTCGAACGTAAGCCTGTGTTCACCGATAACGCGTTTGAGGTGAACTTTTAGTGACTTTATTCCAGCCTCCCACAATCCACCAAAGTGTGGTGCAGAGGGTGGAATGAATTTCCAAGCAATTTGGTCCTTTGATAAATAATCCACGATGATATTGTTGCGTTGTTGATTTAGAAGCAGATCGTACAGTTCGCCAAGTTTCCTTTTTGCTCCGTGAAAATTAGTTAGAAAAAATATTTATTTTCAAGAGAGGCATCTAACGATTAACTAAGCAAAGTAAGTTTAAAATTGAATGGACTACAAATGGCAAGTATTGAATAACATACATAAACAATCATTAAGACTCTTCAAACAAATATTTACATTTCTAAACTATGGAAACTTAATCAGCCAACTCTGTTCTTCCCTCATTTCATATTCAAAACTTTTAAGACTAATGTGCACATACATACACGGCTTTTAGAGGCTATCCAAATTCGGTGCGGGGAAATAAATCCATGGGAACTAACTCCACTGAGGGATTTAGTTCCCACTCAGTGGGAACGAACTCCACTTTCTTATGGGAATTTAGTACACATTCAAAAATATGAAGAGGGAACTAATTTCTAACAACAACAGCTTCAAATTACAGTTAGTTATCAGATTCTTGAAACTTGTTCGATTTTCATGAGTGCAGTCGAACATCAGTCTGAAGCAATTTAAGAAAACAGTTCGTAGTGTGAATAAAATTAAAATAAAAAATTAAAAGCATGGAAAATAAAATTGAATTTATTACCGGGTTTCGTAAAAATAGTGTGTTAATTTATGACCGAGAAGAAAAACAAATTTATGTTAAAAAATATACTCGAAATAATATTCCACGTTACATTTGCTATTATGGTCAAAATTGCAAGGGGAGCTTAGTTATTGATGAGCAAGGTGATAAAAAACTAATAAAACATTGTCCCCAAATTTTTGCAGAGCCAAAAAAGAATATAAAGTTTTTGTATTTCAATACAATGAACAATAATTTTTAGATACGGTGATAATACAAAAATTAGGAAAAACAAAAAAGTTTATTTTCAACATTATTTTCGGGATCTTAGGATTTTAACTCCCTTTTTCGGGGTCACACCCGCTCACGCAACTCCGTTGCTCCGCTTAGGGTTTGTAAAGTCGCCAGGCAGGCGCCTATATCAACAACTTCTTTCAATAAAAGCACCTGTGGGTGGCCCGCTTCGCGGGTTCTCAGGATTTTAACTCCCTTTTTTGGAGTCACACCTGCTCACGCAACTCCGTTGCTCCGCTTAGGGTATGTAAAGTCGCCAGGCAGGCGCCTATATCAACAACTTCTTTCAATAAAAGCACCTGTGGGTGGCCCGCTTCGCAGGTTCTCAGGATTTTAACTCCCTTTTTCGGAGTCACACCCGCTCACGCAACTCCGTTGCTCCGCTTAGGGTATGCAAAGTCGCCAGGCAGGCGCCAATATCAACAGCTTTTTTGAATAAAAGCACCTGTGGGTGGCCCGCTTCGCGGGATCTCAGGATTTAAAGTGCTCCAAGTTGTGTCATTTGGTGATTCTTATAAAGTGGGACATTAGCCCCAAAATTTTTATTTGGGGCTTCGGTCTTACTTGGGTGGGACTTAGGGCCCAAATAAGATTTCGGTTTTATGTCCCACCGAAGTGAGACATAAGCCCCAAAAAAAAAGTTGGGCGTTATGTCCCTGCGAATTATTCTACTTGCTTCTTCTTTTAAAAAGTGGGAATTAATTTCAAACTCAAGGAAAACTTAAATGACACATTTTTTTCGGAAATAGATTCCCAGTTAGCATGGGAACTAAATCCACTTTACTAAAGTGGATTTAGTTCTCACTAAGTGGGAACTAAATCCCTCAGTGGAGTTAGTTCCCGTGGATTTATTTCCCCGCACCTCCAAATTCATGAAACTCTCTAAAACTTTAAAGACACGTGCCAAAACTTGCAACATCGAAACCAGAAGTAATTAAATTAAAGATCCAAAGCAAATTTTAATTGATTGAATTACTCATTTAAATGTTTATCGATAACATGCAATATCCAAGGCATCGGAATTATCAAAAACCAACCGGTCTGATTCCGCCTCCTTTGCCCTAGACCACCACTAGCAATGTAAGAAGATTTCCTTATGACCGCAGTGCTAGACATAGAGAACTGCCAGCACATATAACGCCTCATTATATTGAGGTTTGCATCCAACACGTGAAGTTAAACTGCCATTCCGGGCGCTCAACCATATAATTACTGAAGTAATAAACATATAAGGCTTTTCGAGGCTAGCTTTTTTTAAAAAAAAATTGCGATGATTTCCCAAAATATCTTTTTCTTCCTTTTACTAATCTTTTATTACGAATTTGTACCCTTAGTGTTTTAGCTTAAGTTAAATGTGGACTGTATTTTGTGTTATATGTTAATAATGTGTTTAGTGTATGATAAGAATTTAGTTGTTCGTTTTAAGTATACTATATTTAATTAATGTTAAATTTTATATGTATGTTCTATATTATACTTGCAAAAAATTGTGATGTCCAAATATATATATATAGAATGTATAGAATGTATAAACTCTCTTTTCGTGTCGTCTGCTGTTATTCTTATGTCTTGTGTCTTCAGAGGTTATTTTACGAATGAATTAATTTCCGAAATATTAGAATAAAATATGACATATTGACAAATGACAATTATTGAATCGGTTAAAAGAGAGCAAACAAAAAAATAGTGTAACTTTACAGAGTTTGGTAAGGTATACTGAAAACAATAGTGTTATACAATTCAATTTAAATTATAAAAATATGCAATTTGACTTAAGCTAATTTTAATTCAGAACATTCTATCCCCCCCCCCCCCCAGTAAACGGTAAGGGAGCAAGTTTCACCACTGGTCGAACATAGCTGCCATTATTTGTCTTGACGGTTGCAACTCGACATTTGTTGTCTTGTCCAAGATGAATTTCGGTCACTCGTCCGAGAATCCATTTAGATGGAGGGAGATTGTCTTCCTTTAATAAGACCACATCATTCACTTCAAGATTTCGTTGCGCCTTTTGCCATTTTGGCCGACTTTGTAGAGATGTTAGGTACTCTTGGTGCCAGCGCTTCCAAAACCCTTGCATAAGTGCCTGTAAAAGAGACCAGTTATTTCTAATCGAAACATCATTTTGGGAAATATCAGGTGTAGAGACTGAAGAATAAGATTCTCCAATCATAAAATGCGACGGAGTTAAAGAAGCGGGTTCGCAGTCCGATGTTTGCCACATTGGGCGGGAATTAAGTAAGCTTTCAATTTTTGTTAAAAGAGTGTACATCTCTTCGAACGTAAGCCTGTGTTCACCGATAACGCGTTTGAGGTGAACTTTTAGTGACTTTATTCCAGCCTCCCACAATCCACCAAAGTGTGGTGCAGAGGCTGGAATGAATTTCCAAGCCATTTGGTCCTTTGATAAATAATCCACGATGATATTGTTGCGTTGTTGATTTAGAAGCAGATCGTACAGTTCGCCAAGTTTCCTTTTTGCTCCGTGAAAATTAGTTGCGTTATCGCTCCATATTTCTGATGGCCTTCTGCGACGAGACACGAACCGATCAAGGGCTAGTAAAAATGCGTCTGTCGATAAATCATTGACCAGTTCAATATGAACACCTTTAGTAACGAAACACACAAACAATGCGATATATGCCTTGACAAATTTGGGATTTCGTCCACGATTGAGGCGGAGGGTAATAGGACCTGCGTAATCGCATCCAACCTTGCTAAATGGACGCGAAAAACGAACTCGTTCTACTGGCCCATTAGCTGATGTGATGAGGTTTGACGTTGTCGAAAGCAAGTAATACATTTAAAAACTATTTTGCGTAGCAAATTTCTGCAGCCAAGAACATAATAGGTTTGCTTTAAAATTGCAATCATAAGTGTTACACCGGCGTGTAGATGCTGTTCGTGAATAGAAAGCGCTATGAGTTTAGATATAGGATGCGATTTACACAAAATTATGGGGTGCTTTTCATTATATTTTAAAACCGAGTTCGTTATACGTCCACCGACATGAAGAACATTTGATTTGTCGAGAAACGGATTTAGATTTAATAATTTTTTCTTACTAGGCAATTCTTTTCCCTTGTTTAAAAGGCTTATTTCCGAACCGAAAAGCGAGAGCTGGGCACATTTTATAATCACAGTCTTAGCGTCATTAATCTCTTGAGCACATAAGTAAGGGAAAGAAATTCGATTTGTTTTAAAACGAAAGTTTCTATAGAATCGAAAAATAAATGCCACTACTCGAATAAGTTTAAACCAGTTTGAACATTTAGAAATTAAATAATCAAGAACGTTATTATTATTAGGTTTTAAATTTGAAGCGAATACCTGAACCTTTTTACTTTTTCTTTGCTCCAAAATGTCACAAGGAATATCGTTTACATTATATTGCGAGACTGGCCATTCAGTGGGTTGCTTTTTTAACCAGCATGGTCCTTGCCACCAAATATCTGTTGATGATAAAAGCGACGGTGGAATACCTCTTGAAGCGACATCTGCTGGATTGTGCACCGAACGTACGTGGTTCCAAGATTTGAATGGTATTGACGATTGAATTTCAGACGTCCTATTAGCAACAAAGACAGACCATTTCTTAGGAGCAGTGGATAGCCAGTGAAGCACTATTGATGAATCAGTCCATGCAAAAACTCGAATGTTTTCTTCCTGTAAAGAAGTTTTTATTTTATCAACAAGTTTAGTTAGTAAAAGAGCACCACAAAGTTCTAATTTAGGCAAAGATAAAACTTTAATAGGAGCAACCCTACTTTTAGCCGCTACAATAGAAACGGTTACGTTCCCATTTGTGTCAACACTGCGGCAGTAAACAACAGCGGCATAAGCATCCAATGATGCATCGCAAAATGCATGCAGCTCCTTGTTGGTCCTATTTGACCACATTACCCTTGGAATTAAAATCGATTCCACCAAATGGAGTTCATCACGGATAGTAGTCCATCGTTTCTCAAGTTCCTGTGGAACATCGTCGTCCCAGCCTATTTTTTCTCGCCAAAGATCCTGGAAGAAAATTTTGATTCCGACTACAACTGGAGCCAGGAACCCTAACGGATCAAATACTCGTGACGCGTCGGAGAGTATACGCCGTTTAGTACAGGAAGTTGGTTGAGAAAGAGATACTTTATAAGAAAAGCAATCCTTGGATGGGCACCAACGAAGACCAAGCACTTTGATTACGCTAGATTCTTCAAACTCTACTGGAGACATCTCACGTTGATCCTCTGGTAGAGAGAGTAAAAGAGGCCAGCAATTTGTAGTCCATTTCCGCAAATTGAATCCGCCAAGCTTCAGGATCTCCACAAGCTCTTTTTGAAGATAAATGATGCCATCTATAGAATCCGCTCCTGTAAAAACGTCATCGACGTAAAAATCGTTAAGGATAACCTTGGCTGCTCTAGGATAGGTTTTTTCATAATCTAGTGCAAGTTGTTTCAGGGTGCGTACTGATAAGAAAGGAGCCGCTGAAGTTCCGTAGGTCACGGTTAATAACTTAAAATGTTTTAATGGTTCCTCTGCAGAAGAACGCCAAATAATTCGTTGATAGTTTGTATCGTTTGGTGAAACCAATATTTGACGAAACATTTTCTCTATATCCCCTGATATAACAAAAACATGACGACGACTACGAAGACAAATAGTAAAAATATCGTGCTGAATAGTAGGGCCAACAAAAAGAAGCTCGTTGAGAGAAGATTTATCTGTCTGATGAGGTTTCGCCGAACTGTCGAAAACTACCCTTAACTTGGTGGTTGAACTATTATTTTTTAAAACCGCATGGTGAGGAAAATAATAACAGTTGGATGTTTGCTGCTCAATTTCATTCTGTGGAATTTCCTCCATATGGCCTAGTTCGCGATATTCATTAAGAAAACGTAAATATTGGGTTTTTAAATCAGGATTGGCTATGAATCTGCGTTCCATAGAGCGTAACCGGTTTAAAGCTATGCCAAACGAGTTGCATAATTTTGAATCAAAATTTGGTTTAAATGGCAAATGAACTATGTACCGTCCGTCAGCTGTTCGCTCGTGGGTTGCAACAAAATGCTCTTCAGCCTGTTGTTCTTCAAGTGATAGACTCGGTTGAGAATGAACTTCTTCCAATCGCCAAAATCGTTCCAAATCAAATTCCTGTGAAAAATCAATCTGCGTACAAAATGTCCTAAATTCCTGGGTTAAGAATGAACGCTGCTGCTCAATGTTGCCAGCTATAACCAACCCAAACATTGTAGGAATACAATTAGGAACATCTATGTTTTCTGAAGTAAAACGAAATTTGATGACGTCGAACACCCTGTCTGCCCCTATCAAAATATTAATATGACCTGGCTTATTGAAACTAGGATCAGCTAATTCAAGCGACATATAAGGTTTAGTTATTGAATGAGGGACAAAGGCTGGCGGAAGAAGCGAAGTTAACTTAGATATGACATAGCAATCAACTTCAATATTGTTATTATCAAAGCGCGAACATAAATTTAGAGTTACCACACCATTGGTAACACCAGCAGAAGTGGACGCAACACCCATTATAGGAATTCGCGACGGCTTACGAAGTAATCCCAAACATTAAACGACCTGCTCTGTAACAAAAGAGACTTGCGATCCAGTATCCAACAATACGCGAATTTTATGGTGAGCTCCATGTTTATCTTGAACCATGACGACAGCAGTAGGAAGCAGAGTAGACAAATGATGAGATGATTCCAGCGAATGACAGTTTAAGTTTGTGGGCACAGAAGAGTTGACTGACGAAGAAATACCAGCTGAAGTTGTTAAAGCTAAGTTTTCAGTAGGATGAACCAACGTATTATGGCGCTTGTTGCACAATTTGCATCGTAAACTAAAACGACATCTATTTGAGGAATGCCCAGAGCGGAAACAATTAAAACAAAGGTTATTCTCCTTGACGAATTCACGACGAGCTTCCAAACTAAGCGAACAGAAAGATTTGCAAGCAGAAAGAAAGTGATCTTCCTTGCAGTTTGGACACCCTGTCGAAGTCTCAACCATATGAGAACGAACACCTTTTTGATCACTGATTGTTTGCTTGGAAGAAGATGACTCGAGAGGACCACAGGCTTCGAGACAACTACACCTCGTTTGTAAAAAATCAAGAAACTCTTGAATGGTGCAGTCAGTTCGAGACCCTACCAATTGAGCCCACTCTTGTTTTGTTTCATAATCGAGTTTTTGAAGCAAAATATAAAATATCCATGGATCCCTCGTAGTAGCCTCTAACGAATTAAGACCCCGTATCACTTCATCGGCTTGATCAAAAATTGTACGAAGCAACGTGGCATTTTTACCTTTAAGTGAAGGCATCGACAAGAAAGTTTGAATAAAAGATTGTATTATTAGATTAGATTTGCCATACCGCTCCTCTAATTTATCCCAAGCTTCTAAGTAGTTTTTTTCTGTACATGGAGTATTTTTAAATAATTCGGCAGGTTTGTTGCCAAGAAACGATTTCAAATACTGGAACTTTTGAGTACCATTAAGTGTTGGATTTGAATCTATCGTTCCCATGAAAATATCTTTAAAACCCGGCCAATCTTTGTAATCGCCATTAAATGTAGGAACAACAAGTTTTGGTAACTGTACAGATTTCGAAGCCTTTGTAGTTTCAATATCTTTCAAAAATTTAATTTGTTGTGCTGAAAGAGATTCAGTTAAAGACGCTACGTTGAGTGCCGGAGCAGGCTCAGATAATGGAGTCTTATCACGAATCGAAGTGGTTAATATCGCATGAGTTTTTAAATATTTAGATTCGTACTCCTCAAATTCCGGTTCGGGATCTACGTAACCTGGATCGTCGACGAATTGGTACATTTGGTCAGAAAGTGCATTAAAATCAGACCAAGCTTCATTAAGCCGCGATAAATGAATTTCTAAAGCCGCAAGAGTGGTGGAATCATTGATATTTTCCGCGAAAACTGATTGCAGAGATAGAGAAGCCTTTGCGCGACCACGCTTTCCTTTCACACGTTGAATAGTCATATTTCAAGAAATTTTAAAATCGAATAAACTATCAAAAAATGTTTTTACTGTTCTAAACGGTATAATTTCAATCAATATAACTGCTTGATCACAAGGCTCGAAAGTTCTTTATGACGTGTTTAGTAACTGTACAACTGTAACTGTACATACATATGTAATGTAATAACATTCATTCTTAAAGAGCCACAATCAAAACATTAACAATACCAAATGTAAACAGAGCCGCATAGTAAAACTTTCATTGATACATTATACGAGTACCATAGTATTGAATCATAATTTTGTTGTTCCCTTTGACCAACAAAATTGAGTGCAATGACATCGCTTGGTGACGATGCATTATGAGTGGCATAGAATGTATTTTATTCCATTGCTCCAGAATGCAAAGTAATGAGTAATAAAATTGTTACAAATAATTTTGTATAATAGAAGAATTTAAGATATATTAATAATCATAAGTGGGGATAGCCCAAATAATTTGTAAAAGAATTTAGGTATAAATAGCTGTAAGAATTGTAAATAAAATTAATTCCTAACTTGAACATCTTTGTAGAAAGATCTAATTATTTAATTGCGGCTCTCTAGCCACTGTTTAAAGCGAGCTGCGCTTAATACAGACATATAAAGCGTGCTACGCAATATAGCTTAGGAATACATTACATGGCGATCCTGCTAGACCTGTTAGGGTACACAAACAAAATATATATACAAAAGTAACCAACAGGCAAAACGGACCAAATAGATGTCGTACGACAAAGAACAACTGGATACTCTCTTTGAGGAGCTGGAAAAACCTCATGCACCATATATCCCGGAAGCTCCTAGTGCTGCAGATATACCAATATACAAGGCAACACCTAAAGCAGCAGGCCCGAAACCTCTGACGATAGAGGAATACAACAGAAGGAACAACAAGAAAAAGTTCCACTTGAAATTCAACCATCCGAAGAAGCGCCAAAGAAGAATAGGAGACCTAGAGCAGGGAAAGCAGTAAAGGCACGACAGATGCGAGCAGAATTACATAGAATAATCGCAATAACCACCGACAGAGCTTCAAAAAACAAATTGATAGCAGAACTAAAAAAATGGGGCAACCACAATCAAAAGAAGTAATCAACAATAATCTGAGCAGCAACCAAACTAACCAAATTTTTAATAGTAACAATATAAATATGTATACATTTTTGATAATTATAATTTTATTAATTGCAAAAATTCATTCTTACTATAAACAATATGTAAGAAAGCAAATTATAAGAAACAGAATAAACAATGTATAAAAAAAAAAAAAAAAAAAATCAAGCCTCTAAATAACTTTGAATAAATTGTTGATAAATAATTATATATATAGGTATATAAAAAGAAAATGGAATTTACTTTCGATGGATAAAATAGAAGAATTAAAAGTTGTATTGAAAAATTTAAAGAAAAATCCAAGCAGACAATACTCAGAAGAGTATATTTCAAAAACAAAAAAAGTAACAGAAGATATTTGGAATAACATTTTAGAAACTTGTAAAGAAGATGAAGTAAAAGAGATACAAATTTTATACTTAGAAATAAGAAATAAAATAATAGAGCTATTAACCCCGAAACTAGAAAAGACAATTTCAAAAGAAATGGCAAAATTCGAAATATCAATAGCTGCAAAGCTAATTACAGAATTCAATGGTGAGTCAAAGAATTTATCAAATTTTTTAGGATTAATTGAATTCTATAATAAGGTGAGGAAATAGAAAAGAAAAAATTGATCAAATTTGTAATAGCAACAAAAGTTTGTTGAAATAGTTTGACAGAAATTTACAAACCAAAAACAAATCCATTGAAAATACATAGTGAGTAAGCCAGATTACACCAAGGAAGCCAAGAAATAAATAGATTTGCTGAGAAAATAGAGTTACTTATATCTCAATTAAATGAGATACAAATAGCTGAACAAGGTGAATCAAATAGAAAAGTTATAATAAATTTAAATGATCAGTTAGGGTTAAATGCTTTCAAAAACGGATTGAACGAAGCTACAAGGCAAGTCGTACAAGCATCTAGAATTACAACATTCAATGAAGCTATAAAGATAGCCACTGAAGTTGAAGTTTCTTCGCGACAAAACAACGTCATGCAATTTAGAACAAACTCTAGAGGTAGACTCCAATATAACAATTATCACTCTAGATTTGATGATAATAATAATAGATACAACAATAATAATAGACATTACAATAAAAATAGTTATAGCAATAGCTATGAAAGAAACAACAATAATAATAGAGGTAGTGCTAGAGGTAGAGGTAGTGCAAGAGGATACCATAACAACAATACTAGGTCGGAAAACATAGGTATCCCCGGTCAACAGAATCGGGGAAATCAAAGAAGGTATTAAATTTCCATGGGGAATATGACACAAATTTCGTTAACATAACTATAAAACATTTAAACAGAACTTTCAAGTTTTTAATTGACACGGGTGCAGATATTTCTGTTTGTAAAGAGTATCTGGTAAAAGATTTAAATGAATATACGTCATGTCAAATAAATGGCATAGCAAATAAAACAATATTTTCGAAAGGAACAACAGATCTAGAACTCATGTTTGGAGAAACAAATATAAAACAACAATTCCACGTGGTTAGTGAGGAAATAAATATATCAACAAATGCAATACTAGGAAGGGATTTCTTCAAAACTTATAATTGCAAGATTGATTATGAAACTTGTGTTCTGATAATTTTAGTACAAGAAGAGGAAATTGTGCTACCACTAAATATGGTTTTGAAAAATATTGGAAAATTAAAAATTCCACCGAGATCAGAAGTAATAAAAAGTATAAATTTAGATTTAAATGAAGACAATGTTGTCATAGGGAATGAGATTAAAAAGGGAATCTTCTTAGCAAATTCAATAGTACCATCAAAAGGCATAAAACATATAAAAATATTAAATAGCACAGATAAAGAGGAAACGATAGAAAATGTTATGATAGCAATAGAACCGTTAAGTAAATACAGAGTATTAGCAAACAACACAAAATTCAAAGAAAAACAAAAATTTCAAAAACTAATGAAAAACATTCAAGGAGACAACTTGGACACATTTGCTGCACAGTCAGTATTAAAAATCTGTGAAGAATTTCAAGATGTTTTCCATGATGAAGATAAGGAACTGACCACAAATAATTTTTATGAACAACATATCACTCTATCAGACAAAAATCCAGTTTATATAAAAATTATAGACTACCAAATGCACAATTAGATGAGATTCAAAACCAAGTGTCTGAGTTACTTAAGAATGACATAATAGAAGAGTCTATCAGTCCATATAATTCACCGTTACTTATAGTTCCAAAGAAAACCCAAAACGGACAAACTAAATGGAGATTAGTAGTAGATTTTAGATCACTGAATAAAAAAGTTGTAGATGATAAATTTCCACTCACGAGATTAGAAGATGTATTAGATAAACTAGGTAATGCTAAAGATTTTTCCACTCTAGATATGACGAGCTCTTTTCATCAAATTCCACTTAACAAACATTCTAGGCCAATAACGGCGTTTTCAACAAATGAAGGTCATTACCAATTCAAGAGACTACCTTTCGGGTTGAAAATCTCAACAAATAGTTTTCAGAGGATGCTGTCGATCGCTCTTAGTGGTTTACAAGCCTCAGCTTTTCTATCTATATGTTGATGATGTAATAGTTTTTGGCAAGAATTTGAAAGATCACAACGAAAGTTTAATCAAAGTTTTAGGAAGGCTTCGTAAATATAATTTGAAACTGAACTTAGAAAAACGTAATTTCTTGAAACCAGAAATAATTTATTTGGGTCATCTGATAACATCAAATGGAGTAAAGCCAGATCCAACGAAGTATGAAACAGTTAAAAATTATCCACTGCCTAAAAACGCAGATGATGTAAGAAGATTTATAGCATTTTGTAACTATTATAGAAAATTTATAAAAGATTTTGCAGAAATAGCTAAACATCTGAACCAGTTACTGAAAAAGAAACAGATATTCTCTTGGACAGAAGATTGTGAAAAATCTTTTAACACACTTCAGCAAAATTTAATGACTTCTCCCATACTTAGTTATCCAGATTTCAAAAAACCTTTCATACTAACAACAGACGCTTCCAATTTCGCGTTAGGAGCAGTCTTATCACAGGGAGATATTGGAACCGATAAGCCAATAGCATATGCTAGTAGATCCTTAAATAAACACGAATTGAACAAACCCATTATAGAAAAAGAATTGTTAGCGATACACTGGGGAATAAATTATTTCAGGCCTTATCTTTTTGGTAGAAAATTCATAGTTTACACAGACCACAGACCATTAGTCAGTTTATTCACGCATAAAAATCCATCATCGAAATTAACAAGAATTCGAGTTGATCTAATGGATTATGATTTCGAAATAATTTTTAAAAAGGGCAAGATGAACACAAATGCAGATGCTTTATCAAGAATTAAAATTGAATCCGAAGAATTAAAAGAAATGATACCCAAATATCAAATAGATGTTTTAACAAGAACGATGAAGAAGAATAAAAACAAAATACTAAACGAAGACAAAAACTGTGCAAAAGCCTTGGACTCAAATACGAAGACTAGCTACCTTCATATTTGGGACTGTACATCAATATCGGACATTAGGCGAATAAAAAAGATAGAATTCAAAGAAAGTAACGTTACCAAGAGGAAAATAAATGGAATAATAATAGCAGCGAACACTGTAGTTGTAGAATATAGCGATAAATCTTTATCAGAGATAAAATTGATTCTGAGGAAGCTAATGTTCAAAATGAACAATGCAGGTGTTAAAAGACTAGCGCTAGCAAGAAATAGTCTGATATTTAATGAAGTATGCATACAAGAATTTAAAGAAATATTTAATAAGCTGCAAGAAAATATAAATGAGGATAAATGTCTAGACATAATATTATTTGAACCTCCAAAGCAGATAATAGATGAGAAAGAAATGCACAAATTGATAGAAGAATATCATAATTCCAAAACAGGAGGACATTGCGGTATCAGAAGATGCGTCAATAAGTTAAAACAAAGATATGTTTGGAAGAATATGAATAAAATGGTTAAGAAATTTGTTAACAACTGCAAAACATGCAATGAAACAAAGATAACTAGATACACCAAAGAAAATATTGTAATTACAGATACACCCAGTACGTCATTTGAAACAATAACAATTGATACTGTAGGACCACTTAGACCATCAAATGGTTATAGATACATATTAACGGTACAATGTGATTTAACGAAATTTGTAGAAGCATTCCCGATAGAAACTAAAGAAGCGAATACTGTAGCAAAAGCAATAGTCGAAAAATTTATTCTTAAATATGGATGCTTTAAGAAACTAAAAACAAAGGAACAGAATTTACTAATGAATGAATAAAATGAAAGAAAAGATAGTTTCCACACCTTTTCACCATGAAACAATGGGATCAATAGAAAGAAATCATAGGGTATTTAATGAATATATTATGAGCGTAGGAGATAAAAATAACTGGGAAGAATGGTTACCATATTATACTTATTGTTATAACTCAACACCACACAGTAGCACTTTATATTCACCATTTGAATTAGTATTTGGAAAGTTATGTACACTTCCATGTGAAGTAATAAAAAACAAAGATACAGTTTATAATATTGATAATTACTTGAATGAATTTAAATGTAAATTAAGACATGCTCATGAACAAGCAAAAAACAACTTAATTAATGATAAATATAAAAAACAAAATTTTCAAAAAAATGTTAATAGATCAAATTTTATAGTAGGTGATTATGTATATCTAAAAAATCAAAGCAAAAGAAAATTTGACAAACCCTTTAGAGGACCATATAAAATTATATCACAAAACGGTGTAAACAGTACTATTCTGTTAAATGATAAGAATTATGAAATACATAATAATAATTTAATTAAAGCTAGAAATACGATCTTACAATAAATACCACATAATAATCCAAATGTTATAGACTTAACAAGGGAAATGATATTTATTTAAATTTTAGAAATGTAAGCAAATATCATTTTTTTTTTAAAGGGAAGGGATGTAATGTAATAACATTCATTCTTAAAGAGCCACAATCAAAACATTAACAATACCAAATGTAAACAGAGCCGCATAGTAAAACTTTCATTGATACATTATACGAGTACCATAGTATTGAATCATAATTTTGTTGTTCCCTTTGACCAACAAAATTGAGTGCAATGACATCGCTTGGTGACGATGCATTATGAGTGGCATAGAATGTATTTTATTCCATTGCTCCAGAATGCAAAGTAATGAGTAATAAAATTGTTACAAATAATTTTGTATAATAGAAGAATTTAAGATATATTAATAATCATAAGTGGGGATAGCCCAAATAATTTGTAAAAGAATTTAGGTATAAATAGCTGTAAGAATTGTAAATAAAATTAATTCCTAACTTGAACATCTTTGTAGAAAGATCTAATTATTTAATTGCGGCTCTCTAGCCACTGTTTAAAGCGAGCTGCGCTTAATACAGCAATATAAAGCGTGCTACGCAATATAGCTTAGGAATACATTACACATATATGTATATCTATACACATGCAAGATTATATAAATGTCGTATGTCTTTATATAAAACACTTTTTAATTGCTTCAAGTCACAAAAAAAAATAATCCTATCATCCTATCATCCTATCATCCTATTATAGGCAAATTGATTAAAATTGTCTGAACGATTTTATAAGAGTCACTAATTAAACGCGCACTGCACAATTTTACACATAACCTGCATCCGGACTCCGATGGACCATGTTTTAGCTTAAGTTAAATGTGGACTGTATTTTGTGTTATATGTTAATAATGTGTTTAGTGTATGATAAGAATTTAGTTGTTCGTTTTAAGTATACTATATTTAATTAATGTTAAATTTTATATGTATGTTCTATATTATACTTGCAAAAAATTGTGATGTCCAAATATATATATATATAGAATGTATAGAATGTATAAACTCTCTTTTCGTGTCGTCTGCTGTTATTCTTATGTCTTGTGTCTTCAGAGGTTATTTTACGAATGAATTAATTTCCGAAATATTAGAATAAAATATGACATATTGACAAATGACAAATATTGAATCGGTTAAAAGAGAGCAAACAAAAAATAGTGTAACTTTACAGAGTTTGGTAAGGTATACTGAAAACAATAGTGTTATACAATTCAATTTAAATTATAAAAATATGCAATTTAAGCTAATTTTAATTCAGAACACTTAGGTTAAAACATAAGTTCTTGTAGTATATTGAAAAATTACAAAATAATTTGTATAAATGGTGTTTATTAGTTTGAGCATATATACGTAGCTAAAATCGAAGTTCAGATTCGTGATCAGCATCAAAAATTAACTCTTTAAGGAACTATTCAAAACCATAAAAGAATTACAGTCAAGATATTTCAAAACATTAGGTAGAATCAAATGAAAACACATGAGTCTTCTCATTTCTAATATACTTAGTTAGACAGATGTCAAATTCCAGCCCTATACTTTTGAAACCGCAAATGATCTAGACTTTACCACTTATTTTTCTTCAAACGTTTAGCAAATGCTCTACCGAATCACCAATCACGCCTCCTAGTCTGCTTTTTCTCTTTTTTAAGCCTCCCCAATACAAAAATCAGTGATAAAAATGTCTACGAAGTGAACTCTTATCATTACAACCAGGACACGAAAACAACATTCCTTTATGTGTCAGGAGATGTCTACTCAATCCGGATTGGTGAAGAAAACTCTACAAAAGAAAAAATAAATTTAGAAAAACATACTCCACTAGCTTCCTGTGGGATAGACTACACTCACTTTGGGACACAAATGGCATTAATTTTTGGTTATTTGAGGCACGACCAGGTGAACCGCATTTATGTGTTGTTTCATCAATAATCTCTGCACAAAGGACCTCGGACAGTGGGGACATTGGTGATAGCGGTTGACGGTGTGTATTGTCTCGTGACGCTTGAGGATTTCCTTTTGCATGAAATTCTTGCCGCACCGTCACAGGTGTAGGGTTTTTCGCCAGTATGAATGCGAATGTGACGGTCCAGGGAGCTCTTGCAAGAGAAGAACCTCTCACAGTAGTCGCAACAATACTCCCGACCTCTCTTGTGCGCGGAACGATGACGAAGCAGGGAGTTAGCTCGGGTAAATGACTGTGCATCCAAATATTCAATTATTTCGTCTCTCTTCCTGTCCATAGATATACTCACTTGAACATTGACTATACCAACATCTTCAACGACATATTTTGAATCAGAGCTGTTATCGAGTTGGTTTGAATGGATGTCATCTTCATCCTGGTCGTCCCTCCTTTCGTCCTTCAGATATTGAATGTCTCCATTTTCTTCGACTGAAAGTACAAAAGAAATTAAGTTGTAAACCAAACTCCTTAAGCCCCACTTTGATAGGATTCGATCTCACAATCTTGTTCAGTCTGCCCAACGTCGGGATTGGAATCCTCGAAGTCTGCCAAGAAGATGAATTCATCCATCTCCTCGGCCTCGTTGTTGGCCTTCCTCTTCCTCACACATGTTCTCCACCGTTTCAGTCTCATCATCAACGCTCCCAATGTGAATTATTTCATGATTTCGATGATCCTCACCTTCGCTGTTGTTCTTTGCTTCGTATGTATATCAACATTTCTGAGTTTTCCTCGACACCATTGTCGTCGCCGTAGAACACAGTTTGGTTTTGATCCTGTTCCTGCTCGTGTTAATTTTCCTGTTTGTCGGGAATCTAGTCAGAGGAAGTTATCTCATTGTCAGCATCTGCTTCTTGTCGAAGTTGTTCTTCATGTTGTTGCTGCAAATGCTGTTGCTGTTCTCGTCGCTGTATCTGGCCCAGAGAGACTGCCTTTGACTGGGGTGTTGATTGCATAAACACCCCAAACTCTTCGAACAATGGTCGAGTGTCTTCACGTCGCATTTGTTCTCTCTGCTCTTCAAGCCATTTCTGGTTCTTTTCATCCTGTTCGTCTTTCTTGCGAGCATCTATGGTTTCGATAAACTTCATCGATTCTTCACACTGAAGTTTCTCTTCACCCTCGTCGTCGTCTTCATCGCTGGATTTGAGAAAGACACGGCTCTTCTTCCCAGCATTTAGCAAGTGGATGTGCTTCCGCAGCTTTCCATCGGATATTTGACACTTTTTCCGAAAATAATAAGAATTCTCCAATCTCCAAGCATCTAAAATGAAAACACAGACTATAAATAAATCGATTATTGGTGCACCTCACTGCAATTTTACTTACTTTTTATTCAATTAAGTGAACTTGCAATATTTTCTTCATTATAAGGAATTTTGTTCTGAAAAATTTCAAATTATATTAAATATCAAAAGAATTAACAAAAACTTACTCTTCAAATCCGAAATCCATTGTTTTGTTTTGCAAAATTGATTGTCATTTTTGACAGGTCACAAAAATTCCATAAGTTTCTATTTTAGCCCAAACCCCATTTTGTTTTTTTTTTCCCACTCACATGTATTCACCGATAGCGAATTTGAGAGAGTTCACCTCGAATTTGAGAGAGTTCACCTCGAATAAAATTTGAGGGTGTTTTAGGTAGGACGGGCACCAGTCGGGACTCTAGATAATATATTTCCTATATGCTTTTTGTTAAGAAAGACATCCTGTTAGAACCTGTTATATTTTTTGGGGTACTGAAAATAAGAGAATCGTCTAAGCTTTCCAATTCCTGTGTTAGTGGACTTGTTTGTTCATGATCTGTTTCGTTCTTTTCATCAAACGCTTTGAATAGAAGTTTACGATTTTTAAGTTTCTCTTGCTGAAAGTTGTCTTTCCTTTCATTCTCAATCAATTTTTCCAACGGCTCAACAATATGTTTGAATGTGTTTTCCAATTGAGTTTCTCTCATATTTTGACCAGTTTTAAGTTGTAAATATTTATTTTTAAGCACATTTTTAGTTTTCAGTAGATCTTTTAACATGTTTTCATCCATTTTTATGATTTATGAAAAAATTATTTGCCTTTAACAAGCAAACCGTCTCAAACAGTGGTGTTGTCAGAATGTTTGGATTTTAAATGATAATAGTGTATTTATAGCAATTTTATTGAAACTATTTTTGTAGCGACCTTTTATAATACTGCTTTCCTTGTCTATAACCAGGAATCCAAAATTATCAGCCCAGCAGTGAGAACACAACTCCTTAAATTGATTAAATGTCATATCTGAATTAATATGATCTTTGTAAACATGCTTCAAATTCAACTCAACTTGTTTGAAAAGAATGATAAAGTTAGCATTGGCTCTGATCAAATGTTTTGGTATATGAGTATAGGACTGACATAAGTAAAAGCTGTCAACCCCGTTATGCCGTCCCATACAAAAATAGTCTCTGTTGGGGAATTAAACTTCCAACGAAAAAGGGGGAGAGATCCTTGATTCAATATTTAAAAAGGCACTTTGCCGAACACCAATTTTTCTAAGATAATTGATTTATTTGCTTACTATAAATTATATGTGATAACTAATAATAGAGAATAGCGCAGCAGTCAACCGACCGTGTTGAGGTATCGAAGAGAAGAGAACTAGACTGACCAAGTCAGTCACCAAGCCACCACCAGTCCGTTGTTCGAGAGTGCAGCGTCACCAAAACGCCCACAAGTTAAGCGAGTCCAGAATTTGGTACCAGGCCCATGCCTTGGATACCCAACGACACACAACCAAGAATGTGCCAACGCCAGCAACAATAGCGAAGATCCGTGGGAGCGTCATCTGAGGGTAAGCCATCGTCGTGGTGTTGTTTATTTGTTCTTCCTAGAACTGTCTTGCAACCCTCAGCACTCTGCTGTATTTATCCAAGATAAATATAGGGCAGCGATGATTGACTGGCGACAATAAGAGTCGAATGTCACAGTCCAGTCGTTGAGTGAGCGACACTACGAGCCGCTTCAACGTATCCATAACCATAGCATATTGTAGGTATCTGCCATGCTAATGCATACCCATGGTGTGTGCTATGTGTCCGCTCTACTATGGCATACCCATGGTATGCGCTGTGTATCTGCTATACGGTGGATGACGACACCACCTATAGCTCTATGTATACTTAGATATGTGCATTGTGCCTGTGCTGTGGGTAGGTATCTGCTTTGGCTGGCACAGAAATGAAGCACAAATCAATGGCACATTTAATTCGACACATTTTGATGTCAATCGACTGCTCATATAGCGAGGCAGTATGGAATGTGTGATATGATGCTGCCCGGCTGATGATGGTGGTGGGTGTAGTGAGGTACTAAGTACTTTCTGCTGCATCAGCGCGTACGTTGACCACCAAATCTCGAGGTCAATGGTGATTGACCGAACATCCTGCCCGGTCGAACCTCGCGTTCGAAATGTTAAGGAGTGTGGCCAGCTGGCCGTGTTGAGGTAGGTTATGCTCATACAAAATGACCTACATGTACTTCAATTAGTCAGGTAAGTTAGGAGGTTGTTAGTCGATTAATCGACAAAGTTTCTGGACGGGGCGGCGACACTCGCCGGCGGCAGTCCGAATGGTTGCGTTGCGGGCCAATCCATCATTGCCCAGGTGAACCGCTGTGACTCGCCCGAGTCGCCAATGGGTAGGAGGTAGATTCTCGTTTCGCACAAGAACTATGTCATCTACTCGAAGATTCGGCTCTCGTTTCTCCCATTTGTTGCGAGTTTGCAAGGTGCACAAATATTCCTCGCTCCATCTGTGCCAAAAGTCTTGGTGAACTTTGCGCAGCCACTGGTACTGT
The DNA here is from genome assembly GCA_920104205.1 of Eupeodes latifasciatus. Taxonomy (NCBI): domain Eukaryota; kingdom Metazoa; phylum Arthropoda; class Insecta; order Diptera; family Syrphidae; genus Eupeodes; species Eupeodes latifasciatus. The sequence goes on from OV049924.1 coordinate 246,117,327, forward strand.
TTCAGTCGGTTGATTGGTATATCATCGATGCGGGGCTCTGGTACTGCTATCAGTGGTGCTCCGATCAGGAAGTCTCCAGGAGTGAGGGCCAGTTTGTCCTCAGGATCGTCATGTAGGGGAACCAATGGACGAGAGTTAAGACATGCTTCGATACGAACTGCCAAGGTGTGCAGTTGATGATGCCAAAGCGACTGAGATCCCACCAGGCGGATCAAGTGGTGTTTGGCGGATTTGACGGCGGCTTCCCATAAGCCACCTTGATGTGGAGCGCCTGGCGTGATGAAGTTCCATCTCGTGCCTGCATGCGCCAAGGCTTGCTGATTGTAATGAGACTCAAAAAGAGCCAGGTCTTCCTTCATGAGCCGGTTGGCCCCCACGAAGGCAGTCCCATTATCGCTGTAGAGATCGGGGCAGGGTCCACGCCTGCCGGTGAAACGGGTGAAAGCATCCAAGAAGGCTTGTGAAGAGAGGTCCTCTATGACCTCTAAGTGCACGGCTTTGGTAGCCATGCATACAAATATCGCCAGGTATCCCTTTGTAGTGGTGCGGGATCGTTTGGTTCCCACACGTAGTGTGAATGGTCCACAGTAATCTACCCCGGACGATAGGAAGGGTCTTGCCTCATTGACTCGTTGACTGGGCAGTGAGGCCATCTGTTGCTTTATTAACGTCCCACGATGTCTTCGACAGATGACGCATTTGTGAACGAATGTTCTAACCGCTTGTCGGCCCTGAAGTATCCAATACTTATGGCGTAGTGTCTGGAGCATCAGTTGTGCTCCACCATGCATGGTGATCTCGTGAGTGTGGTTCAACAGCAACACGACGAGATGTCCTGTCTTCGGTAGGACGAGCGGGAATTTCTGCTCATGTGGCAGCGAAGAGTAAGTGAGCCGGCCTCCGACTCGAAGTAGATCCTTGTCGTCTAAGTAAGGATTTAGTGATAGTAACGGGCTTCCGCTCCCCAGTGGAGCTTTCTTGTGTAGTTGCTGGATGTCTTGAGAGAAGCACATCGCTTGCTCTATTCGTATAAGGCGTTTTAGGGCGTCATCGAGCTCATCCGCTCCGATCACGGGTTCCTGGATACGATGTCTATGTGATTTCAGCCACCTCGTCATGTAGGCAACAACGCGTAGAAGTTTCTGCATCCGGCTATATCGTTCCACCAAGGGGATGACTGTGCCGTCTCTGCATCGAGTAGTCAGTGGGTGTGATGCGGGTTGCGTGGTGACACCGGTAATGACCGATGGTTTGACTTCAGCTGCGATAGTAACCAGGTCTTTATCATCAGGCTGCCCGGCTGGGCCAAGAGGGAGCGGACCGACCTTCAACCAGTCTGGGCCTTGCCACCATAAGTTGTGATTGACGAGCTCTGAGGCACCAATACCTCGACTCGCGCAGTCAGCAGGGTTCTGAGCAGAGCGTACGTGATGCCACCGTTCAGGTGAGGTGATCTCTTGTATTTGTCGGACTCGATTCGCGACGTATGGCTTCAATGTTGAAGGCTCCTTCCTTAACCAACATAACACGATGCTGGAATCTGACCATAAGTAGTATGGTGCTGTGACTAGTCCAAGAGCTGTACGGATGTTCATCAGGGTGATGGCCAATAGGTGGGCGGCACAAAGTTCTAAACGAGGTATAGTGGCGCCCTTGATGGGGGCTACCCTTGTACGTGCAGTCACCAGGGAGATCTGCACTCGTTCATCAGGGTAGGTGGTTCTTAGGTAGACCACTGCTGCGTAGGCTCGGGAGCTGGCATCACAGAATCCATGAATTGTGGTGGGGTGCTGATTGTGCATGCCTAGCCAGCGTGGGAACCGAACCTGATTGAGGTTGACCAAGTCGTCCCGGAATGTCTGCCAAGTATGCTGCAACTCATCAGTGAGGGGGGCATCCCAAGTGATGCCTGCGGACCAGAGTGTCTGGATGAACACCTTTCCGACGATTACCACAGGAGCAAGAAGACCGGTGGGGTCAAATAGCTGAGCCACTTCACTCAGTACACGCCTCTTTGTTGCAGGAGGGCGTGGCACTTCTAGTTCCACGCGAAAGAAGAGCTCGTCAGCTGTTGGGTCCCAACGTAGACCAAGTACTGTTGCCGTTGGGCAGTCAATGACAAGCTCTGTGGAAGAAGAAGAAAAGGAAGCTTGATTAGTTAACCTCGACATTACCTGTATGCTATTCGAGTTCCATTTGCGGAGTGCAAAATGTCCAGCCAAGAGGACCTTATTGACGTCTCCTGCCAGGCGTACTGCTTCGACTGCACTGTTGCAGCTAGTGAGGAGGTCATCCACGTAAAAGGCCTTCTCAATCGTCTCAATTGCCGCTCGGGCACGTACCGGATCTGCGACCAAACTCTGATTATCGTGCGCACACTGGATCATCGATCGCACTGAAGTGTATGGACTAGATGCCATACCATATGTAACGGTGGTTAACCGAAAGACATTGAGCTCGTCTGACGGTGACTCTCTCCAGAGAATCCGCTGGAAATCACGATGTTCAGGTGCTACCAGGACCTGACGGAACATCTTCTCCACATCGGCTGTCAAAGCAATGGGGTATCTCCGGAACCTCAAGATCACGTTGATGAGTGAATCTTGGATCGTCGGACCCACCAGCTGGACATCATTGAGTGAGACTCCAGTAGTGGTTTTGGCTGACGCATTGAATACCACACGGAATTTAGTGATTACCGCATGATGCGGGATGTAGTACGAGTTGGGGTGGTCGCCATGTTGACCCACCCGCTCCATGTGTCCCATAGCTTCATATTCACGCATGAATGTTGTGTACTTCTCGTGGAGTTCTGGATTGTTGTAGAGTCTTCTCTCTAGACAATAGAACTGGCGTACAGCTGAGCGGTAGGATGCGCCTAGCTTCGGGGCATCGTGTCGAAATGGTATCTGAACCATGTACCGACCATCAGGTGTGCGTGAGTGTGTCGAATCGAAATGGCGACTGCACTCATCCTCTCTGGATTCGTCGAGAGGAACTTCTTCTAGCTTCCAGAAGTTCTTTACCAATTCGTCTAAAGTAAAGTCTGAGGAGGGTTCCGCAGTCATCCGGGCGTTGTGAGCTCGTGCGATGGGCTGCGGTGGTGCCAGAGCAGCTGGACCAAAGACCACCCAACCAAGCCGGGTACATTGTGCATGTGGTTCGTGAAATTGACCATGAATAACCTCGCTCTGGACTTTGTATCCCCATACATCTGCACCGAGTAAAACATCAATGGCACCAGGGGTTCCCAGGTGTTTATCAGCCAATGGTAGACCCGCCAAGTGGGTCCACTGCGTAGTATCGACGTAGGAGTCAGGGATGACTGACGTAATTGTCGGGATCACCAGAGTCTTGAGTTGGATGGTGAAAGAGGAACGGGTCGACCGAAGTGACAACGTCACTTGTTCCTGTACAGGCGCATGCTTCAATGCGCCAATGCCTTGCACGGCGATGTCCACTGGAGACCTGGGGAGTTTAAGCCTGTCGACTAGAGAGGTTTTAGCAGAACTTACCTGCGATCCTGGATCGCAGAGGGCGCGCACCAAGTGCCGCTCCGCTGTTTGACTGTACGTATAGACTAATGCTGTCGCCAATAGTACAGTCGAACTGGGGTTGAGAAGTCAATTCGAATCCTCCTGGAATCTGTCAGGTGGTCCATGGTTCCGTTCCTGGTACGGAACCCAGTTGGACGGTTCTGGTAACCCCTGTTTGGATCCTGAAGGTTTGCCTTGTTGCGCAGCAGGATCCGCTGACGGCTTCTTTGGTGATTGCGGCTGACTCTTGCACAGGAGCGTGTTATGTCGCTGATTGCAATGGCGGCAATTAAATGCGGATGGGCACCTATCCGAGCGGTGTCCAGACTTCAGGCAATTGAAGCACAGGTCCTCTGCTCGGAGGAAGTTGAGCTTCGTGCTAGCATCCCATCCACCGAACTCGCTGCAGCGGTTGAGGGTGTGGTTTCCGTTGCAAGCTACACACCGGTTATTCTGCTTCTTCATGGCTGCTGCGGCATGTGTCCGAGCGACCGGTTTAGCCCGGGTCGAGGGACGTGGAGCAGACCGACTTGCAGCATCCGAATGACTGCCAAATGGTCGCCTAGCTATCTCAGCACCAAGACTGTGGGCACGGAGTTCCACGAACTCTAATAATGACGCCAGTGATGCCGTTTTCTTAGGAGGACAATGCATACTCCAGAGATGTTGTGTCTTCGGGGGAAGCTTCGTGAGGACGATATGCAACGTCAACGTGTCCCAGCTGTCGACTGGTTCTCCCATGACCCTGAGTGAGCGTAGAGACTCACCTACTGTGTCCCTGATACGCATCAGCTCGCGGGGTGACTCCTCTGTGGCAACCGCTACCCCCAGAAACCGGGATACGTGAGCCTCTGCTAGCAGTCTGGGGTTATCGAAGCGCTCCTTGAGTGCCGCCCATAGTTCCTCGTAACCTCCTGAGTAAACACTCCCGACGAGACCCACGTCTGTCACTTTCACTGAGTCCCGAAGCTTCTGCAGCTTGTAGGGCACGGGCAGATCGGCGTTGTGCACCATCGTCTCGAAGGCGTCTTTGAACTCCAGCCACTTCTGGAGTTCCCCAGTGAAGGTGGGGATCCGGATCGACTCCAGCTTCATCTCTAGCTTCGCCGTTGATGTGGAAGGGATTGTCGGCACCACGACCTCTTTGGGCACGTCCAGGACTGCTACCCGCCGTTTCAAAGCTGACGATGCTTCGATGTACTGCTGCGTCACCGTCTGCTGCAGCAATCCGTGCTCCTCTATGTCCTCGTCTGTTACCTCCTCAAGTATTGCGTCATTGGCCGCCTGGAACCGCTGGTATTGTAACTCCAAATCCTTCTCTTCCAGGTAGATGCGGGTAAGGTCCCATCCGTTTAGATCAGCCGTCAGTATTGTGGTGTGGTGGTTCTTGAGTGCCTGGCACGCCGTTGTTCGTCGCAGCAATTGGATGCGACTCTTCTGAGGATCTGTTGAGGGACCCAGCCGAATCTCCTTTGTTTGAGGTTGCAGCTTCTCGAGGTGCCGCCTCAAACTCACCGATGCCTCTTTGTACTGTGCCTCCACGATGTGCAACAGTGCATCGTGCGCGAGGAGGTCGGACTCGTCAGTGTCGCCGACATCCAGCAGAGCTACTTCGTGTGCGCTCTGGAAGCGCTCGTATTGTTGATCGAGAGAGCGTTGTTCGCTCTCGATCCGGGCCACATCCCAGCTGGTCATGTCCGCGGACACGATGTTGGTATGCAGCCGCTTCAAGGCGGTGCATGCTGCTGACCTTTTCGTTAGATGAGCCATGTTCACAAATTGATAAATAGGGTTTAAATTTTATGTTCACGAGCACTGAGTCTATCCCAACGATAGGGTTATGGCCGCGTACCACAGTAGCGCAACTACACTCCACACAAAGACGACGATCGCGAATTCAATATAGCTTGGATGCCAAGATCCACAAACGCACATTCACCAGGTTCACGAGGGACACGACAAAACGTTCTAAATGTCACTTGAATTCGCACAAACAATTCCTCACAGGAGGCACCAAAATGTTGGGGAATTAAACTTCCAACGAAAAAGGGGGAGAGATCCTTGATTCAATATTTAAAAAGGCACTTTGCCGAACACCAATTTTTCTAAGATAATTGATTTATTTGCTTACTATAAATTATATGTGATAACTAATAATAGAGAATAGCGCAGCAGTCAACCGACCGTGTTGAGGTATCGAAGAGAAGAGAACTAGACTGACCAAGTCAGTCACCAAGCCACCACCAGTCCGTTGTTCGAGAGTGCAGCGTCACCAAAACGCCCACAAGTTAAGCGAGTCCAGAATTTGGTACCAGGCCCATGCCTTGGATACCCAACGACACACAACCAAGAATGTGCCAACGCCAGCAACAATAGCGAAGATCCGTGGGAGCGTCATCTGAGGGTAAGCCATCGTCGTGGTGTTGTTTATTTGTTCTTCCTAGAACTGTCTTGCAACCCTCAGCACTCTGCTGTATTTATCCAAGATAAATATAGGGCAGCGATGATTGACTGGCGACAATAAGAGTCGAATGTCACAGTCCAGTCGTTGAGTGAGCGACACTACGAGCCGCTTCAACGTATCCATAACCATAGCATATTGTAGGTATCTGCCATGCTAATGCATACCCATGGTGTGTGCTATGTGTCCGCTCTACTATGGCATACCCATGGTATGCGCTGTGTATCTGCTATACGGTGGATGACGACACCACCTATAGCTCTATGTATACTTAGATATGTGCATTGTGCCTGTGCTGTGGGTAGGTATCTGCTTTGGCTGGCACAGAAATGAAGCACAAATCAATGGCACATTTAATTCGACACATTTTGATGTCAATCGACTGCTCATATAGCGAGGCAGTATGGAATGTGTGATATGATGCTGCCCGGCTGATGATGGTGGTGGGTGTAGTGAGGTACTAAGTACTTTCTGCTGCATCAGCGCGTACGTTGACCACCAAATCTCGAGGTCAATGGTGATTGACCGAACAGTCTCTTATGTTGTTTTGTTTCTGACATGCAACATCATCGAATATAAAAACTCAATTACTTTTAGCTTCTGATGGTGTCATTATTTCACAATTGTTTGAAAATTCATTGTATTCCATTCCTTTGATAGATGTTATTAGCGTTTTTAGATATTGATATTTTGGTTGATGTAAAGATTTAGAATAAATATAAATATTTTCAAACTTCAATCCATTAGGGTCAAGAAGAATGCTAAGCATTACATTTGTTTTCCCACAGTTTGAAGGTCCTACGATAATTCCTCGAATACTGTTTGGAAACAAAGATCCATGCTTCTTTTTAGTTTTTACATTGCAATCAAAATTTTTTACTTTTATAATTTCAAACTGCTTAACGAACCGCATAATGATGACTAACAACTTTTGAAATAAAACATCGAGTTTTTATATATTTCTAATCATATATGTTTCAACCCTCGACTAAGAAGGTATATTAATAATTATAATATGATTGAGCACAACACTAGAAAGCAGGAACATAAAAAAAGAAAATCATTTGAAGGAGAAGGGCGTTTAAATAAAGCTATTGACAAACTACCATTCGAACTACATATTCCTTCTTATAATTATTGTGGTCCAGGAACGAAATTGGAAGAACGATTACGTAGAGGAGATAAGGGAATTAATCAATTGGATGAGGCTTGTCGACTACATGATATTGCATATTCTAAAAGTAGTTCTCTCTCAGATCGACACGTTGCCGACAAAGCTCTAACAGAACAGGCTTGGAAAAGATTCAAAGCAAGCGACTCTTCAGTCTCTGAAAAGTTAAGTGGACTTTTAGTCATAAACATGATGAAAGCAAAGACAAAATTTGGTATGGGGAATAAAAAGGCTAGATCTGTCAATAAAAAAAACTATCAAAACTAACCCCAAAAAGACTTGCAAAAGAAGTATTTTTAAAAAGGTTATAAGTGAGGCAAGAAATGCTATTAAAAACAATGTCAATTGTTGCGGTACAACCTCTATAGCAAATATTGCTGTTAAGGCTGCAAAAAATGTTTAAAAAAATAAGAAAAAACAGGACATTACCACACCGAGAATAATCCCACTTGCAAAGAGAGGTGGTTTTCTCCCACTTCTAGCTCCTATTCTCGCTGGTTTATCAGCTGTGGGTTCTTTGACAGGTGGACAGATGGCGTAGTAAAAGCCATCAATGATGTACGAGCAGCTAAAAGGCAATTTGAAGAAAACAAACGTCATAATCAGGCTATGGAATCAGTTGGTATTCAAGGAAATGGATTATTCTTGCGTCCATATAAAAATGGTCTTGGCCTTTTTCTTAACTCCAAATGCAAAAAACTAATTTACCTGCTACCTAACCACCCTTTAAGCAATTTGGAAATTGATCACTTTGGGAAGAAGCACTCAAAGAATTTTAGAGGAGTTTTCATGCGAGATTCATTACCAAGGATATCATTCGATAAAGAATGTGGTGTTTTAAATTTGGATGATGAAGCTGGGATGGGTACTCATTGGGTAGCATATATTATAAACAAAAGAAATGTTATTAAGTATTTTGATAGTTCTGGAAATTTGAGACCACCAACTGAAGTTATAAGCTACCTTGGTAGTAAAATAAATTATAATTATATCCGAGAACAAGACTTCGATACATTTATATGTGGTCACTTATGTTTAAGATTTTTACTGGAACAATGTAATATTATTTTTTAAAAACTTAAATGAGAATTGAATAAAATGACGTAGAAAAATCAAAACTGTATCATTTGTCTTTTAATCGAGATGTCGTTACTTACTTTGAGTGGAAATGAACTCTGAATGCCGAGTATTTCCCACCAATTGTACTGAAGTCTAATTATTATGTATGTGGGCTTATAGATTTTCAAACATATAACTCTATACCAAATGTAGAATACAAACAAAAATTATTTAAATTAATAAAAACAAGAAAAGTGGTTAAAAAAAGAGTGAAATTAAAATCAAGGCAAATAACAATACTTTAAAATGTGAAGTAATTAGCTCAGAAGACATTGACTTCTCTAAACCAAAATCTATTGGAGCTATTTTGGGGTTTAGCAAAAAAATTCTTGAGGCAAATTTATATCATGAATCAGATCTTTATGTTGATATTAACAGAGTAAATGCTGTCCGCATTGAATGTAATATCATAGAAGGAACGTATATTAATAACCAAACAGCACACATCTTACATGAATTTGCTGTTAAAGTAAGTCCAGGCTATAAAATCATTGAAGCTCCGAGGAATGTTATTTATTTACCTGTGAACGTCAAGCGGATAACATCACTGTGTTTAAAGTTTGTTGATCAAGACGGAAAAGATATCAATTTCAGAGGAGAAAAAATAACTGCCCGATTACATTTAAAGCCGGAAACATAATACTTGCATATACAAGATGAACGTTGACAAGCTCGGTAGGAGCCCCAAGCCTTTTCAAAAAAAAAGCTTAGATGATGTAGGCCCTCAAGCAATCGGATTTAAGATCCTCCCATCGGGTGATTTTGATATGGGGCACAGATATTTAAACAACATAGGAAAAAACCTAGATTTCCACACCAAGCTGTCTGCAGAGGATATGTTGATGATCTAATAAATTTTAAGGAAACAAGTATTATAAACCACATAAATTCTTCTTTAATGGAAGTTTTATCCACTTTTGATAAGGAAATTCAAATGCTAAGAACCCACATAGACTCTTCGATAAAGGAAACAATAAAAAATATGGAACAAGAAAACATGGCATCGCAATCAATTTCTCAAAAACTTAAAGGCTCCATAGAAGAAAAGTATGTTGACGAGAAAATAAGAAACAAAGTTGAACATTTTATGAAGACGCTATTTCCTAATGTACCCTTTACGCCCATTAGATGAAAAAAAGTAAAAAATGTTGTTATATTTGTATTATTATTATTAGTTTTATATATCTGTATCTTATATATATGTATATGTACATATAAGTGAAAATGAAGATGAGATTTTCAATTTTCATAAATAAAATAAAATTTGTTAGTTAGCTTTCAAAACTTAAACAACAAGGAACTTAAAATGGGCTCAGACAAAATAATAAAAGATATTTGTGATTTCTTAAAAAATCATGGAGAAATGTTAAATGAACACCATGAAGAGTTTATAAGTTCTATATCTTTTCTTAAAAGATTCGAAAACGGGTTTTACGTTGACTCAATTCATGGTCACCATTACTCCAATTGCTGTTGGTCATCAAACCAGTGCAGTGTCAACTAGGACCGGATACATGTGCTTGCTATATGATAGAAAATCGATTAGTTAGAATTAAGAAATTAATGTTATTTTATACAAAATTGGAATAAAGTAAATGAAAAATAATACATTACTATATACCTATAAAAGACTTCTTTTTTGTTTTGTTAAATTCACTCCTTACAAATATGAGTAAACGACAGGTTGTGGAAGAGTTGCATAAGCCTGCACGTAGAAATTTCAAACGACGTCATGTTATCATTAAAGGTTATGATGATTTATGGCAGGCTGATCTTGTTGAAATGATTCCCTATAGTTCTCAAAACAAGGGGTTTAATTATTTAATGACAGTCATCGATACTTTTTCGAAATTCGCATGGGCCATCCCAATGAAAAACAAAAAAGGAATTACTACTGCAAAAGGAATGGAACAAATATTTATGGATTCTTTTAGAACCCCCGAAAATTTGCAAACGGACGATGGAACGGAATTTTTCAACAAAACGTTCAATAGCTTAATGAGAAAATATAAAATTAACCATTACTCTACTTTTAGTTCATTAAAGGCTTCTATTGTTGAATGATTTAATAGAACTTTAAAAGAAAAAATGTGGAAAGAATTTAGTTTCAATGGCAACTACATATACATAAATGGATAAATATTTATAAGAAATTACTACATGATTACAATCATTCTTTTCACAAAACCATTAAATGTTATCCTGCAGATGTAACGAAGAAAAATTCAAAATCTATATTACCACTTTTCAAAAGCAAGAAAAGAGAAATAACTATACAAAAATTTAAGGTCGGTGATAAAGTAAGAATTGAAAAGGGATACACCCCGAACTGGACAACTGAGATCTTTAAAATAAGAAAAATCCAAGAAACTAACCCTATAACATATCTTCTTGAAGATTTTGAAGGAAAACCCGTACAAGGCGGTTTCTATGATGCAGAATTAATGAAATCAAAAAGTGAAGATGTATTTCTGGTAGAAAAAGTTCTACAAACAAGAGGCAATAAAGTTTTTGTTAAGTGGTTGGGATTTCCAACAGAACATAACTCCTGGATAAATAAAAACGAAATCCTATAAAATGTATGGAATAAAATGAAAGAAATAAATTTAAAAAATCGAATTGACAGAACTTTCTTTATTCTTTTATTTTTACATGAACAAACACACATTATTGTTGTTGCTGTTGCTGTTGTAGTTGATGTTGTTGCTCCTGCTGTTGGTGTTGCTCCTACTGTTGCTGCTGTTATTGTTGTTGTTGGTGTTGTTGTTGGTGTTGTTGTTGTTGTTGTTGTTTTTGTTGTTGTTGTTGTTGTTTTTGATGTTGTTGTTGGTGTTGTTGTTGTTGTTTGTTGTTGTTGTTGTCATTTCCCCTACGTAAATATCAATATTTGATTATTTAGTTCATCAATACAATACCTATCAAATAGGAGGCGACGATGGATCCACTTTCAATCGTCATCATCATTTACCCTTTTTTATTTACAAACAATCCAACATTCCTTTACCTGTAACTTGGCCATTTCCACTTTCCTTTTTAAACAAATCTAACATAGCAGTTTTATATTCAGAATCCTCTGTTGGTTTATCCGTCAATAAGAATATTCTTATTTAGGTACATCAATGCAATACCTATCAAAAGACGACACCGTGTGTCGCATCGTTACAAACAACCATAAACAACATCGTACATTGGGTTTAGAGACTTACTCATAAAATCATTTATTTATACAACACACCTTCGCACATCTTACATTGACCTTTTTTTAAATTTCAAATATTCAAATATTTATTCAACTGTTTAACGGACGCTCTGTTTGACTCAAGTGCACACACCTTCGCACATCTTACATTGACCTTTTTTTAAATTTCAAATATTCAAATATTTATTCAACCGTTTAACGGACGCTCTGTTTGACTCAAGTGCACACACCTTCGCACATCTTACATTGACCTTTTTTTAAATTTCAAATATTCAAATATTTATTCAACCGTTTAACGGACGCTCTGTTTGACTCAAGTGCACCTATTCTTACTGATCCTATTTTGAAAGAACTCATTTTAAAACCAAAAGGTGAAATAATAATCAAAATGAGATAATTTAATTGCTTGGTATCACATTAAGAGAAAACATTGTTTTAGAAATTAAAAAAGCTCCTTTTCTATCTATTTATAATTTTGGATACAACACAAGACCAATCAAGAATTGACCAGCTGTCTGTTGTTATTAGGTATATGTATTTCTATAGCAGAAACCGATGAAAAAGTAAATAAAGATATACAAATCTGCGAGTCAGTTTTAGGGTTTGTACCAATTACTGATGCTAGTGCCGAAGGGCTTAAAACAGAAGTTTTTAAAACAATAAGTGAATATGGATTTGATTTATCCAAATGCAGAGGACAAGGTTATGATGGAGGGAATGTTATGTCGGGTGTATATGGAGGATTACAAGCCCTTATAAAAGAGAACACTCCAAATGCCGACTATGTTCATTGCGCAGCACATACATTAAATTTGATACTTAATGATGCAGCAGAAAAAATACTTGAAGTGTCAACATTTTTCGATAATTTAGAGAAAATATATACATTTTTTGGTAACAGTATTAAGCGCTGGTCTTTGCTGCACAACTATTCATTAGAAAAATATAAAATTACCACTAAAAAGGTTTGTCCTACGAGATGGTCGTCACGAAACGATGCACTATGTGGTATAAGATCAAACTATACATTGATAATGAAAACCTTACACCAAATCAATTTGACTTCAACAAAAAAAGACGATCGAGACGAATGTAAAAATGCTATAAACATTTTAGAGACTTACGACTTTATTGTGTTGATGTTATTTTTTTCTTCGCTGTTTTATATTATAAGTCCAGTTTCCAAAGACCTTCAAGATGAGAAAAATTACTTACAAAAAGCAAGTATTTTGCTTCAAAATCTTTTAGACGGTCTAGAAAAAGAAAGAAATCAAAAGAAATTCAGTGATTTACTTAAAAAGTCCAAGGATTTAGCCAACGATTGGGGAGTGACGCCTGTCTTCAAAAATAAAAGGAGGAAAATAACAAAGCGCTTTTTTGATGAGTTGACAGAAGATCATAGAATTTCTGATCCGGAAATTTACTTCAAAGTCAATATTAACTATTCCTGCTTGGACATTTTGATTGGACAAACTCAGCAAAGATTTCAAAGCCTTCATAGTTGTAACCTCCTATTTTACCTTGGTTCGGTTGGCTGGAATTATTCCCTTAGGCTAGCTCGGCCGTGGGATCTTGAACCTTATGGAGTTTACAAAAAAAAATCCAGCCAGCAGCGTCGAGATGTTGACAGACGCGAGTTATATATTTAAGTAGAATAAAAAACGACCGTATTGTTTAGAGTTCCAAACTCAACTCAATTCTTTATTGCCAAATTAAATTAAAGAAAATTATTTTATTTACATATGTACATATCTAAAATGAATGCTTACTATGTAGGTACAATTCATATTATGAATTATAAACTTATTTATGCTGAGTAATATTGATTTGACGTTGGAGTAAAGCAACGGAAGTGAGGTGTTTATTTACCTTACCATGAAAGTGGTTGCAATTTATTAATATTGTCTTGATTTATAGACTCATCACTTTTCTTGGTAGGGTCAATATACGTTACTCCTCCCTGCTTTAAATCTGAAGTCTCCGGCTTAATATTGTTTACAATTTGTATTGTTTTATTTTTTGATTTCAATAATAAAAAAGTAACAACACCAATAATTATGCTTAATATTAATATTAAAGCTAGGCTTATATTTGAGCCATTCATTATTTTCTTATGATAGTGTAGTTCTTTTATTTCTTCTAAATTTAGTAGTTCTTTTATTTCTTCAAATTCGAAAATTTGCCCATCACACCCACTAAATTGAAATTACCCGGGTTGCATACGTCCAAATGGGTGGCAAAACCCAAAACCCACTAGGAAAACTAGTCGGCGCATTAGTTTCACCTCCGAAATATACATTTAGAAATCATTTAGAGGATTTAATGCTAGATTTTTCTGAAGAGTTGCGAACTTTTATTCTCGCGCAACTCTTTCATAAGAAGAAAGCACCATGGAAGACTAGTGAAAAAGAACTTTTCTTAAAGTTTTTCCGTCATACTTTTCGACGAAATGGCTATCCAACGTGAACTGGAGTATAACATTACCACAAATTTATAATTAATTTACATACCTACCAATCTTAAACAAAGTGCTAAGTGTCCGGATATAATAATTGTCCGGATACTAGCAGGAATTCCCTATGGAATTTCATGAAATACCTGCCTACCTACCAATGCCTTTTGTATCTAAAATTTGAATTTAAAATCAAACCCACATATACATCCTGAAAAAAAATCACCTACCAATTGATATCTATCTACCAAAAAAATCTTTAAAGCTCAAACAAATCTAATCTTCAAAAATTGAAGAAAAACTTAATGCCAAATAAAAGCAAAATACCCACTCCACAAAATATACATAACTATAATCAAACGTATAACTATCCCAATATGTTATAATATACATAAATACAACCATTTTTCATATACAAAGATCATACACAAGGAGAAGCAGAGTAATGAATGTAAATAAAAACAAAAATCGGTACAAGATCCTGAACAGCTGATGTAAGCATACAAACATTTCATTCATCCCCTTATTAGACACAATATTGAGACATTGCCGTTTTCCATATAAAAGTGCATTGATATAAAGAAAATACAACAACAAATTCATCGACCTTCATATGGAAGCTTAGTATATGGAAACATATACAAGCATAAACTTGTGGCGACCTTTTGCAAATTTGCAGTCTCTGACAGATGGCGCAGCGATCGTAGAAAAGAAAGATACAAAAATGAACCGAAGTAACGTTCTAGAAGCAGCTGCACTTTGAGATACTTTTTTACTCTTGTTTCTGATCTCGTCTAGACTGCCTCGTGCAACGCTGATTTAACCAAAACTAATTTCATTGTATTAGAATTTTAAGAGAAATAAATTATAAGTTGTAAAGTAAACCTTGTGTCTGGAATTTATTTGGCACAAACGCTAAAGTGGTGACCCCGACGTGATTTCGTTGAAATTACCCAGCACAAGATACGACAACCAACATGGACCCACCAGCAGGTACAGCTGCAAACGCCAGCGACACTATTGTGCAAGCATCAACGCTAGCCGAAGTTGCAGCCTTGAAGAACCTCAGGATTCCACCATTCTGGAAAATAAATCCAGCCTTGTGGTTTGTATAAATTGAGGCTCAGTTTCACAGCAACAGAATCTCTTCCGACAACAGCAAATTCAATGCCATAATCACTACCTTGGATCCTGAAATCCTAAATGAGGTTTCGGATTTGGTGCAAACACCACCAGTCACTGACAAATATCCTGCCTTTAAAAAACAGTTAATAGGGAGGTTTACTGAGTCCAAGGAGCGACAATTGAATAAGCTTATGACATCACTCGAACTCGGCGACAGGCGTCCTTCAAGTTTGTTGAGAGAGATGAGAAGACTTGCGGGAGAAAATGTTCCCGACGATATGCTCTCTACAATTTGGATGTCAAGAATGCCGAACCATGTGAGGGGAATTCTTTCTGCAAGTCTGGACATTGGCCTCACTGCTTTATCTGAGATAGCAGACAAAATTATAGACAACATGTCGACAGCACCAAATCTCGTTTTCGCTGCAGAGGTAAATGAATGTCGAAACAACAATTCCCTCGATCAACGCTTGACAGAGGTAGAATCTGCACTGTCCAGCCTTACAACACTTGTGCAAAGTCTCAAAGTCGGTCAAAACAGATCTCGAACGCAGTCCAGAAACAGATCCGTTTCAAAGGTAAGAAGGGTTTCATCAAAAGATACAGTTTGTTTCTTCCACAGGAAGTATGGAAAGGAAGCAAGAAGATGTGACAACCCATGCAATTTTTCCACAAAAAACTAACCAGCCTGTTCTCATCCAAGGCGGTTGACAACAGTTTTCAACACAACAAAGAAAGCCGCCTTTTTATCTTCGACAAGGAGACTCATCAAAAATTCTTACTAGATTCTGGTTCAACGATATGCGTCTTACCTCGTTCCAATGATTGCCCAAACCAGAGAGGAGATCTTATTCTTCTTGCGGCTAACAACACCCCAATTCACACCTACGGCAGCCAAACCCTCACGCTCAACATCGGGCTTCAGAGGGCTATAACATGGCCTTTCATCATCGCAGACGTTAAAACAGCAATCATTGGAGCAGACCTACTGGCACACTACGGGCTTTTAATTGATCTGAAGGCAAAACGCATCATCGACAAGACAACATCGCTAACGGCGCCTGGTAAAATTGAGTCAACCGACATCACTAGGCTACTTTCCATCAATGGACCTGGCACATACATTAGTCTGGTGAAACAATTTGTACTTGCCAACAGCAACTGTTCTAAAACGAAGCCCACTCAGACGCAACACCGCATAATAACTACAGGCCAGCCAAACGCAGAACGTCCAAGACGCCTCACCGGGCAAAAGCTTAAACAAGCCAAAGCAGACATCGAGAATTTCGTCAAAAAGGGATATTGTCGCGTATCCAGCAGCCCATGGGCTAGTCCAATTCATCTCGTAGAGGAAAAAACTGGTGGTTGGAGATGTTGTGGTGACTATCGACGGTTGAATGCTCAAACACAACCCGATAGATACCCGATACCACACATTATGGATTTCACCGAAAACCTATATAACAAATCTTGTTTCTCAATCTTGGACATGGATAAAGCGTATTATCAGATTCCGATGGCACCTGAAGACATTGAGAAGACTGCGATCACAACCCCCTTCGGATTGTTTGAGTTTTTGGTCATGCCATTCGGCCTGAAGAACGCTACTCAAACTTTCCAACGGTTTATGGATATACATAGTTCTTCGCAATCTGGATTTCGTTTTCTGCTACATCGACGACATCCTGATTGCCTCCAATTCAGAAGAAGAACACAAACAGCATGTTCTTCAAGTCCTTCAACGTCTCCAACAGTACGGTCTTGTAATCAACATCTCTAAATGCCAATTTGCGAAATCTGAAGTAACATATCTTGGACATACTATAAATAAAGTTGGTTGCAGACCACCAGAAGATAGGGTCAACGCTATATCCAACTATCCAAAGCCAGCCACTATAAACGAACTACGTCGTTTCCGAGTTGTGCTCACATGCAAGCACCATTGAATGGACTCATCAAGGATTCGAAACGGAACGACAAACGACCGGTTCCATGGAATCCTCTGGCTGAAAAGGCTTTTCAAGAGTGCAAGAATAGCATCAAACAAACAACTTTACTGACGCACCTCAATCAAGATTCATCACTGGTTCTGACAACTGATGCCTCAGACACCGCAGTCGGCGCCAAGTTGGAACAAACAGACTCGACTTATAACAAACCAATCGGATTCTTTTCGTGCAAACTTTCAAAGTCCCAGGCTCGATACAGCACTTATGATCGGGAACTTCTTGCTATTTACCTTGCCATACGTTTCTTCAGACACATACTGGATGGTCGTCGCTTCGTGGTGCAAACGGATCACAAGCCACTGATCTATGCCTTTCAGCAGAGCTCCGACAAAGCTCCCCAACGCCGGTTGACACAATTGGACTTTATATCGCAGTTCACAACAGACATAATTTATCTTCCCGGCAAAGACAACACCGTGGCAGACGCGCTGTCAAGAGTTTACGCTTTAACAATGCCATCACAGTTCGATCAACGTGAATTACATCTGTCGCAACTGCTGGATCCTGAACCACAGGAACTTCTAAGGCCAGGAAACACTTCCCTCAAAATGACCAAATTAACCTTAGAACCTGGCATCAAAATTTATTGCGACATTTCGGACAACCTGATTCGACCATATACACCATCGTCTCTACGTCGACAAGCCTTTGAAGCGATACACAATTAGTCTCATCCCAGCCGAAGGTCTACCAGTCGCCTACTCAGGGAGAAATTCATTTGGCCAAACATCAGAAAAGACGCCCTGGAATGGTCTCGTGCTTGTGTTCAATGTCAACGTTCAAAAATCAATCGACACACAAAACAATCACCGGAACCAATCAATGTTCCAGACCAACGTTTTCAACATGTACACATCGACCTAATTGTCCTCCCGCATTGCAAAGGAAACAGATATTGTCTGACAATGATTGACCGTTTCAGCAGATGGCCGGAAGCTATACCTCTACAAGAGATGAGTGCAGAAACAGTCGCAGCTGCATTTTACAACCATTGGGTTTCTCGATTCGGCTCACCAATCACAATCACGACCGACCAAGGTACTCAATTTGAGTCTGCCCTTTTCTCAGCGCTCATAAAGTTGATTGGCACCACAAGGGTAAGAACTTCACCTTATCACCCTGCTTCAAACGGACTAGTGGAACGATGGCATCGCTCTTTGAAGACCGTTCTGATGTGCCACGAGGAGACAAATTGGGTAGACGCACTTCCAACAGTACTAATTGGACTTCGAACAACCTACAAAGAAGACATTAAAGCGTCAGCCGCCGAAATGCTCTATGGAACGAGTTTAACCATACCTGGTGAGTTCTTTGTTAACCAAGACACTTTCTCTGACCCACAGATATTCGTTCAAAAACATCGAGAGGTCATGCGCAAGTTTCGTGCATCTACGACATCAAATCATGCCACCAACACAAAATTGTTCGTTTCACCTGACCTGTACACATCTTCACATATTTTTCTTAGACGCGATTGCGTTAAAAAGCCATTGGAACAACCATACTCTGGTCCTCATCCTGTAATAAAAAGAATTAACGATCGTCTTTTTACAATAAACGCAAATGGACGGATTTTAAATGTATCAACAGAACGTCTAAAACCAGCATACATCTCACCCGGAAACAGCACAGCCCGAGAACCAAGTCTTCCAACATCAAGCGATGATCATCAAACACCGAGTCAAGTCCAATTAAACCAGCTTTCGACAACAAAGATTCGGTCAATTTTAAAGAAAAATGAAAAAAATCTACAAAACAGATGTTCAACATCGAGTTAAATTTGACAACTAATTAAATCGTCCCTTCGGTACTAGAGGGGGAGTTATGTGGCGACCTTTTGCAAATTTCCAGTCTCTGACAGATGGCGCAGCGATCGTAGAAAAGAAAGTTACAAAAATGAACCGAAGTAACGTTCTAGAAGCAGCTGCACTTTGAGATACTTTTTTACTCTTGTTTCTGATCTCGTCTAGACTGCCTCGTGCAACGCTGATTTAACCAAAACTAATTTCATTGTATTAGAATTTTAAGAGAAATAAATTATAAGTTGTAAAGTAAACCTTGTGTCTGGAATTTATTTGGCACAAACGCTAAAAACTCAAATAGAAAGAAAATTGTGTTAACTTTTTGGCTGCCAAATTAACTGTCTCCCTTATTCTGCTGGCTGCTTATGGGAATGGAAATAATATTTTTCTCTCGCTCCCCCGAAATTTATCCCTTCTTCGATACTACCGCCAACGACGGCATCCGGTTGCCCTAAAAGTTTCTGCCCATGAGAGTACTATAGTTTTCATATACAAAGTTTCTTCTAAATTTTTAACATTTTGCATAATTATTTTATTAAAATCAATGGGTTTAATAAACATTTCATTATTTTTATTTCATGGATACAAATATTTATCTGGTATAATTGTTTCTTTATTACAAAATTTAGTTTGTTTTATTGTTAACGAACAGTTACATATTATAATTAATTAAATAATTTCCTGTTAATGTAATATTTCTTTGATCACAATTTTGCCAAATTACTTCTTTATACATATTTTTAAGTAATAGAGTTTTGTCATCTATTTATTATCTGTAAATTTAGGTTTTCTTTTAATGTTTATTAAATGTACATTTTGTAAACCGAATTTCCTATAATATGGTTGGTCCTTATGCCTAACTCTCTTATAATTAATAACCTTTAGTTCTGTTTTCTACATACTTTTCCTTACTTTTACTTATTTTTGTAATATTTTTAATTTTTTTATTGTTTACACGATCTACTAATTTTTGCATAGTCAAAGTGTCATTAATTCTGTAAGCCTGTCTTGGAGTCATTTCTATAGTGGAATGAATCCTGTTATTGTAGTTTCCAATTGCTTTTTTGATCTTTTGTTCAAGTGTCATTTCTTCTTCAATCGCTTGAATTTTCTATTCTTGTGCCCTTTTAGTGGTCTTCATAAATTTAATTTTTTTTTCGTTTGAAAATAATTGTATAAACAACTGTTGAATTTTATTATAATCTTTATCTTCAACATAAGAATAAATTCATTTTCTCTCGAAGAACTAGAAACGGTTCTACTTAACGAAAGAATAGATATTTGTTTGATCTCTGAAACTCATTTGAAAAAAGACTCAAATTTAAGTATTAAAGGTTATTCGGCTTACCACGCATGCCATCCATCCGAAAGAGCAAGGGGTGGTTCTTCCGTATTTATCAGAGAAAATATCAATCATTCGTTTGAGATAAATATCGAGCTCGATACAATGCAAGTTACTTCCGTTAGCATAAAAGTTAGACACGTATTTTTTAATATTGCGTCTATTTACTGTCCTCCTCGGTCCAAGATAGACAAAAACGATTTTAAAGATCTTTTCAACGCTTTAGGTCCAAAATTTATTATTGGCGGCGACTTCAATTCGAAACATTCATTTTGGGGATCACGTTGCATTTCGACGAAGGGTAGACAACTCTACAAAGCGGGTATTGAATGTAACGTTGAATTTTTCTCATCAGGAAAACCAACGTATTGGCCAACCGATACAGCGAAAACACCCGATCTTGTTGACTTTTTCATCGTAAGAGGAATGAACAGAAAATATATGACAGTAGATGATAACTTCGATTTTTCTACGGATCACTCGGCCGTTATCTTAACAATAAACAGTAACGTAATCGAAAAAGAAAAGCCCCTAATTTTAACAAATAAGGACACAAATTGGGATAAATTCAAAGAAGATTGCGAAAATAGAATTATACTGAACGTCTCTTTGCAAACTCCGTTTGAGTTAGAAGATGAAACAGAAAAATTTATAAATATTGTTCAAGAAGCAGCTTGGAATAATACTCCGATCTGTAGTAAAAAGTCAAGGCAATACGAAGAAAAAATTCCAGAAGATATAAAAGAATCGATACGCGAAAAACGAAAAGCTCGAAAAGTATGGCAGCAATCACGTGCTCCTCAGCATAAAAGTGTCGTCAACTTTTTATCAAACAAGATTAAAAATTTGTTACGAGATTTTAAAAACAGCGAGAATTCTGCCTATCTTGAAAGCCTAACAGCAGACAAAAAAACGAATTATTCTCTTTGGAAGACGATAAAAGGTATTAAAAAGCCTCAAATAATGTCGGCACCTATTCGAAAAAATAATTCTGAATGGGCAAAAACTGATAAGGAAAAGGCGGATTTATTTGCTAAGCACCTTGAGGAAACGTTCAAACCTTTCGATGGTCAAGAGCTTCTGACTAATGACGGAGAGCTCCAACCAGCGCCGGACAATTTTTCTATCAGGAATATTACTTTGACTGAACTTGTCCAGGAAATAAAACGGCAGAAAAATAATAAAGCTCCTGGCTACGACCTGATTAACGGTCGTGTCCTCAAAGAGTTGCCTAAAAAAGCAATGGTTAAGCTCTTACAGCTCACTAACGCTGCTTTAAGACTTGCTTACGTACCCACGCAATGGAAAGTCGCCGAAGTAATAATGATCCCCAAACCGGGTAAGCCACCGAATGAGAAAAAATCGTATAGACCAATTTCTCTCTTACCAATTATATCTAAAATATTTGAAAAATTGCTTCTTAAACGAATGCTACCAATTATTGAAGAAAAACGTTTAATTCCCGACCACCAATTCGGTTTCCGGAATAATCACTCGACAATTGATCAGGTTTACCGAATAACTAACGAAATTGAAAAAGCATTTGAAGAAAAAAAGATTTGCTCAACTGCATTTCTTGACGTTTCTCAAGCTTTTGACAAAGTTTGGCATGACGGGCTAAAATATAAATTAAAAGTCTTTCCAGAGCAAATATATAACATTCTTGAATCGTACCTAGAAAATAGATTCTTTCGAGTTAAGCAAGGAACGGAGTATTCGGAGTTTAAAGAAATAAACGCTGGGGTTCCCCAGGGTAGCGTCCTTGGACCTATTTTGTTTGTTCTTTATACCCGAGATATACCCCAAACAGAAGGCACAACTTTAGGCACTTTTGCCGATGATACAGCTGTACTCGCAATATCGGATTCAATAGAAACGGCAACCTCTAAGCTTCAAAAGGCATTAAATAGCATTTCAGATTGGACAAAGAAATGGCGAATTGCTCTTAATGAAACGAAATCGACGCACACAAATTTTACGTATAAAAAAGTATATAACTTACCTATTTATATAAATTCTGTGCAAATTCCATACGCTAATGAAGCGAAGTATCTAGGCATGACTCTAGACGCGAAACTTAAATGGAAAGTTCATGTAAAAAAGAAACGCGATGAACTCGAAAATAAACTCCGCGAATTGACATGGCTTATTGGAAGATATTCCAATCTAAGCGTTTATAACAAGCTTCTTATTTATAAGCAAGTACTGAAACCAGTTTGGACGTACGGTATACAACTTTGGGGTTGTACCAACGAAAGAAATATACAAATTTTGCAAACATACCAAAACAAAGTACTTAAAATAATAGTAAATGCTCCATGGTATGTAAGAAATAGCGACTTACATAGAGATTTAAATATAAAATATGTAGAAAACGAAATTAAAAAATTTGCTACAGAGCTAAGATCACGACTTAGAAATCATAGTAATAACTTAATCCAACAATCTGTTAGCGAGGCGTTCGTTTTTCGGCGTCTGCACCGAACAAGAACTTCTGATCTAGCGCAAACAAATTAATCTCTCCACTCGAATTTTGTGGAATCTTCAGGTCCTCTCGTTGGGGAGCTTCCTGACAAAACGCGAACAAAATGACGCTAAAACTACTTGTTAAGCTGGACTTAGTTGTAGTAATAATATAGAAGATAAGGGAGGTGAGTTTTAGTCAGTAAAAATCTGACACTACTATAAGCATCGGGCTTATAGTGTCTCTGAAGATTTCTCACCTTCCTGCGGAAAAAAAAAAAAAAAATTTTCTCTCCGAACTCGGTAGTGAGTGCAAGTGTTTTCCTATTGTCATCCGCAAAAAACCTTACAATTACTCGTAAAGGAGTTCGTAGTAACTCTGGTGAAGGCGTCGACCGCCCTCCCAGTAAGCATATAAATATAACCAAAACTGATAATTTTTCCGAAATGTCTAATAGACACAATTATTACCAACCGTTGCAAAGCATTATGGCTGATACAAACGAAATGGAAATTGAAAATAATAATGAACGTTTGAACGTCATTAAAGGAAATGTTCCTCCAATTGTGGTTATAAAATCTACAAATCAAAAAGTGCGTGACACTCTGAACGACTTAAGCATTGAAAAATATTTAATCAAAAATATCTCCCTCGGGCAAAAAATTATATCACCCTCTCTCGAATCCTATGAGAAAATCAAAACTGAATTAACAAATAAACAGTGTGAATTCTTTTCTTATACGCGCAAGGAAACCAGACCTCTCAAGGTTATTTTGTCAGGCCTTGACTTAATAAACGATAAACTGATCAAAGAAGAACTCATCTCTTCTGGTTTAAAATGCATCGATGTAAAAACAATTTCTACCAAAAATCAATTCAAAAGCTACATATATCGGGTGATTTTTTAAGAGCTTGAAAACTTTTTTTTAAAAAAAAACGCATAAAATTTGCAAAATCTCATCGATTCTTTATTTGAAACGTTAGATTGGTCCATGACATTTACTTTTTGAAGATAATTTCATTTAAATGTTGACCGCGGCTGCGTCTTAGGTGGTCCATTCGGAAAGTCCAATTTTGGGTAACTTTTTCGAGCATTTCGGCCGGAATAGCCCGAATTTCTTCGGAAATGTTGTCTTCCAAAGCTGGAATAGTTGCTGGCTCATTTGTGTAGACCTTAGACTTGACGTAGCCCCACAAAAAATAGTCTAAAGGCGTCAAATCGCATGATCTTGGTGGCCAACTTACAGGTTCATTCCTTGAGATGAATTGTTCTCCGAAGTTTTCCCTCAAAATGGCCATAGAATCGCGAGCTGTGTGGCATGTAGCGCCATCTTGTTGAAAACACATGTCAACCAAGTTCAGTTCTTCCATTTTTGGCAACAAAAAGTTTGTTAGCATTGAACGATAGCGATCGCCATTCACCGTAACGTTGCGTCCAACAGCATCTTTGAAAAAATACGGTCCAATGATTCCACCAGCGTACAAACCACACCAAACAGTGCATTTTTCGGGATGCATGGGCAGTTCTTGAACGGCTTCTGCGGCAATTTTGCTTATTTACGTAGCCATTCAACCAGAAATGAGCCTCATCGCTGAACAAAATTTGTCGATAAAAAAGCGGATTTTCTGCCAACTTTTCTAGGGCCCATTCACTGAAAATTCAACGTTGTGGCAGATCGTTCGGCTTCAGTTCTTGCACGAGCTGTATTTTATACGGTTTTACACCAAGATCTTTGCGTAAAATCTTCCATGTGGTCGAATAACACAAACCCAATTGCTGCCAACGGCGACGAATCGACCTTTCACGGTCTTCAGCAACACTCTCAGAAACAGACGCAATATTCTCTTCTGTACGCACTGTACGCATTCGTGTGGTTGGTTTAATGTCCAATAAAGTAAACTGAGTGCGAAACTTGGTCACAATCGCATTAATTGTTTGCTCACTTGGTCGATTATGTAGACCATAAATCGGACGTAAAGCGCGAAACACATTTCGAACCGAACACTGATTTTGGTAATAAAATTCAATGATTTGTAAGCGTTGCTCGTTAGTAAGTCTATTCATGATGAAATGTCAAAGCATACTGAGCATCTTTCTCTTTGACACCATGTCTGAAATCCCGCGTGATCTGTCAAATACTAATGCATGAAAATCCTAACCTCAAAAAAATCACCCGATATATTGTTTACTTTTAACGAGGCACTACTAAATTAAATGAACTAAGGCGATGTTTTCCTAGCATATTTAACACTATTGTTCGCTGGGACTTCAAAAAACATAACCCCGGGAAGGTTACACAGTGTCATAATTGCCAGCTTTATGGTCATGGGTATTCAAATTGTCACATTAATAGTTTTTGTGCAAACTGCTCCGGCTCCCACAAAACTGATGACTGTACTTCGACTCATGTTAGTCGCTGCGCTAATTGCAACGGTTCACACAAATCATCCGATCCCAACTGCATAAGCCGTAAACAATATTTGGATATACGAAATAAAATTTCTTCTCGTCGTCAAATCAATAACGTCAACAACATTCAAGCTTCAGCCTTGCCTAAAGTGCAACACCAAGTCTCACATGATCGTTTTTCTCTTTCACATTTTCCTACGTTGCCTCAACGTTCAAAACATTGCTCTGTTAAACAAGTACCAACAACTACAAAGTCATCGTCATCAAAAACTAGAATGAATCCACATGTTCCTCTTGAGAACACTCCACCTATTAACGCTAATGATAGCAACAAATTGTTCTCTTTCGAAGAGATCAACTCTCTATTAACTGAAGTCATGACTAAGCTAAGCTCATGCCTCACTAAATCCGATCAATTCAACGTAATTACATCACTAGCTATTAAGTATGTCTATTCAAACTAATATTTTAAATTCCTCTCTTAAAATTATTACTTGGAATGCAAGAAGCATTTTCAAGAAAAAACTTGAATTTTTCAATTTCATTATAAATAAAAAAGTTGATATTGCCTTAGTCACAGAGACTGGGTTAAAAGTGGATAAATCATTTTCACATCCAGATTTCATTTGCTATCGTCTTGACAGGAGGCACGTAGATGGTGGGGGTGTCGCTGTGATAGTAACAAAAGAAATTGAACACACTGTTCATACTAACTTACACCTACGGTGTATTGAGATAATAGGAGTAGACATATGTTTAGGTAACAATTCTAAAGTGAGTGTTTTTTCCGCCTATTTCCCTGGTGGAAATAGAACCGCCGAGAAAATTCGCGACTTTAAAAGTGACTTACGAAAAATTTTTAGACTTCGCAACAAAATTATTGTTGGAGGCGATTTAAACTGTCGTCATCAACAATGGAATTGTCTTCGCGCCAATTGTTGGGGCAATCTACTATGCGAAGTGAATGAAGTTTATCCTAGCTTTTCATTGCTATATCCATCTAACTATACTTATGTCCCCACATCTCGTGCTAAGAGTCCCTCTACCCTTGACTTCATACCCAACTAACATACCCAACTACTGCACCAGGCCATTTACTTATAATAGGCTTGGTTCCGACCACCTTCCCGTAAATATTACTTTAGACAATGTACACCCTGTTCAGCAGAACACATTTATTTACAATTACTCTGCTGCTAACTGGAATCTATTTAAATCTTTTATTAATGCTAACTGTAGAATGAATGATTTCGCATCTAACGTTGACATCAGCTCGCATCAAGTCGATTCCCTATGCGACAATTTTGTATCTCTTGTTAACCAGGCTTCCGAAGTTGCAATCCCTAAGCTATCTACAACAGCCCATAGTCAAAAACAAAAACTTCCCGACAACATATGTATTACTCTTAATTCGTTTGAGAAACTTTGAAAGACGTAAATGGCTCCGCTATCGTTACGACTTTTTCCTCGATAATGTCAAATATTTTAACAAAATAATTGCGAAAGAAATTTCAGATTTCCAAAACTACCGATGGAATGGCTTATTATCTTCATTTGACAAATCTAGTAAACCGTTCTGGAAGGTTACTAAAATACTAAAGAAAAAAGGAACTAATATTCCACCTCTTAAAGCACAAAATCAGCTTTTTATTGCTCCAAAAGATAAAGCTAATCTTATAGCAACAAGTTTTGCAAAAAACCACAATATTACTGCTCACCTTAATGACAGTAATACATTCAATACAGTTTCTAGCTCTATTACTACCATAGCCCAAGCTAACATTGTTTTTCCTGACAACTATTTGGTGAATCCTGAAAAAGTACGTATACTTATCAAGTCCTTAAAAAACAAGAAATCAGCTGGATTGGACGGGATCAATAACAAAATTCTAAAAGCCCTTCCTCCCTCTGGTATAAAATACCTTACACCATTATTATGTCTCAAAATATGTTACTATCCTGAAAGCTGGAAAACAGCATTGGTTATACCAATTGCTAAACCTGGCAAACCCAAGGATGATGCTAATAGCTACAGACCCATCAGCCTACTTAGTTGTGTTAGTAAGTTATTTGAAAAAATTATACAAGAAAAACTCAATAATCACTTAACAGAATACAATATTTTACCTGACTTTCAATTGGGATTTAGGCGCAACCACAACACAATCCAACAAATTTTAAGGATTAAAAAACACGTATCTCAAAAATTTTCCTCAAAAGAATCGACAGGTTTGATACTGTTAGACATTGCTAAAGCTTTTGACACAGTATGGCACAACGGATTGATACATAAGCTTTATGTGTTAAATTTTTCGTTGCCAACAATTAAAATAATTCAAAGCTTTTTAAATGGAAGAAAATTCCTAGTTAAAGTACAAAATGAAACATCCTCTGTCCAAAATATTGAATTTGGTGTACCTCAAGGTTCAGTGCTAGGTCCCATACTTTTCAATATCTTCGTGTCTGACTTACCTTTTCTTGGAGAGGAAGTCAAAATTGCTATGTTTGCCGACGATACGGCTATCTTCTGTTCAGGGATTACATATTCAGATGTCCACCAAAAACTGCAATATTCTCTAATTCAATTAGAAAATTATTTTTTCAAGTGGAAAATTAAAATAAATCCGGATAAAACACAAGCAATCTGGTTTAGTCGTCGCCGGAAAGCATGTTTTTTACCGGGTAATGTTCAACTTCAATTAGGTTCGGTTAACATTGATTGGTCCGAGCATTGTAGATATCTGGGCATTATGATTGATAAAAAATTAAACTTTCATAAACATTATATCTACTACTATTGATAAAATAAATATTTACATTAGAATTCTATATCCTATGATTTGTAGGAACTCTAAGCTCAGTAGAGAAAATAAACTAATTATATTCAAAACAATCTTTCAAGCGATACTCTTGTATGGTGCCCCTGTCTGGTACGACTGTGCCAAAACACATAAATTAAAACTTCAAAGATGTCAAAATAAAATACTTAAGATTATACTTGATCTACCACGTTACTACTCAACCCAGAGGCTACATGATTTGGCCAATATCAACTTTTTAGACACTCTCATTAATATCTCAAATGAAAAATTCTATCATAATTGTAACTTATCTGATAATATATTAATAAACCAACTTCAAATTTCTTACCCTCTATAATTTATGGTATGGTAAATAGTTTAAATAAACAATGTTTGATATGGGAGTGTTGCAATATTAAGTTTAAGTTTTGTATGAGGGTTTTTGTTTGTAGCTTTCCCTTAAACTGTCTAGTATAAAAAAAAAATATATATCGTTATACACATTATTAATTATAGTTGTAAAGGAATAATTGCATTTATCCTAAATCTCTAAAATACAAATGTTAAATTGTACAAATATCTGATTACTGCTACTGAATAAATAAATACAAAAAAAAAAAAAAGAATAAATTCCATTTCTCACTGGTTTAACATACTTAACCAGTAATTCTTTAATTTCATGTTCCTCATTTTGTGGATTAATTTCTATTATTCTTCTACCATGAAGTTTCTCCATTTCTTTACATGGACTATATGTTAAAATAAATTGTGTTTTGTACTTGTTAATAATTTCTTCTTCTATAAAAATATGATCCCGAAGCTGTTCCTCTACTGAATGGATGGTATCAGATAGGTCCATGTTAGATTCACTACTATTTCCATCACATAACTTAGGACTATTTTCTAGCCTGCTTAGGAAATCAGCTACGGTGTTCTCTTTCCCTCTTAGATATTCAATATCAAAGTTGTATTCTTGTAATTTGAGAATCCATCTTTGATTTCTTTGGGAAAATTCTTTTCCTTTATATTTTAAATTTAAATACTTTATTGGGGCATGATCAGTCACGATTTTTAACTTTCTACCATATAAATATGGCCGAAAATAGGTAACCGAATAAACTGTTGCCAAAAATTCTTTATCGGTGACACTGTATTTTTGTTCATGTTTATTAAGAGTTCTAGAGACGTAACAAACTGGATGACCGTCTTGTGAGAGAACCGCTCCGATGGCATAGTCACTAGCATCTGTTGTAACCGTAAACTGTCTGTCATAATTTGGAAATTTCAAGATTGGATGTGAAGATATAAGAATTTTAAGCTTTTCAAAAGCTTCGATAAACTGAGGATTTTTAGTATTGATTTTAATGTCTTTTTCAAGTATTTAATAAGTGGATATGCTATCTTTGAGTAGTCCTTTATAAATTTTCAATAGAATCCCGTAATTCCAAGAAAACTTTTTAGCTGTTTTTCAGTTTTTGGTAACACAATTTTTTGAATGTCTTCAATTTTACTGGGATTAAGCATAATACCATCTTTGGTCAGAATATGCCCTAAAAATTTAGTATCCTTCTGCATAAAGCTGCATTTATCGGCTTGTATTTTTAAGTTATGTGTAGATAGAATTTTGAAAATTTTGTCTAAAGATTTAAAGTGTTCACTTAGAGTTGTTAAATACACTAGAATATCGTCAAGGTAAACAACACAGATTACATTAATGCAATCCCTTAATATTTCATTAATTAAACGCTGAAATGTTGCGGGAGCATTTTTTAAGCCAAATGGCATTCTTAAAAACTCATAAAGGCCATCTGGTGTGACAAAAGCTGTTTTCTCAATGTCTTCTTCTGCTACTAAAATTTGGTGATAACCCTTTGCCAAATCAATTGCAGTGAAGTACTGAGCTTTTCCTAACTTGTCCAATATGCTGTCCATATTGGGAAGTGGCTGTTTGTCATCAATTGTAATTTGGTTGAGTCTCCTGTAATCGACAACTATCTTGAATTTTTGGACGCCAGAATTATCCCTTTTTAGGTATGACAATAATAGGTGAACTATATCTAGTTTTACTTTTTCTAATTATGCCCTGAGCTTCCATATCCCTCATTTGTTTTCTTACTTCTGTCTTATGCTGAGGTGGATACCTATACAGTTTAGAATTAATCTGTTCATTTCTTGTTGTTTTATTTCGTGGACTATACTTGTGGTATTTGTTAATTTATCACCATCTTTATAAAACAAATTTTTATATTTATACATTAACTGAGTTACACCTTCTTTTTCTTCCTCGTTTAAATGATCCAATTTAATATTTTCAAAATGACTTTGCTCTAACATACATATTAACTTCATTGGCAATTTTCTTATTTAAAAATGGAATGCGTTCGTTGTTATTCAAAACTATTTCTTCATTAATGATATCTATTAGTCTTACATTTGTATCTATCCAATCCATTCCAAAAAGCAACACTTTATTATTTTTTCTTTAATAGGGTGAAGGTGTCGACGTGGTTTTGAAATACAATTAATTCGCTTTCTTTTGACTACCGGTAGGAGTGAGGACAAACACAAAATACTTTACTTTAGTACGTTTCTTCGCGATGACTAAATTTTATTTTGACCACTTCGTATCAACTTTCGGTAAAAGTATATTTTTCTTGTATGTCTGGGTTCTTTCAGACTGCGCCAGTTATATATTTAAGTAGAATAAAAAACGACCGTATTGTTTAGAGTTCCAAACTCAACTCAATTCTTTATTGCCAAATTAAATTCAAGAAAATTATTTTATTTACATACACTCCGCTCCACTTGAATAGAAACAAACTTTTTTTTTTACTATCAGACCGTGCAGCGCTTTGGTAAATACATATATATATATATTAATTCACTTTTTTTGGTTTAGTTCTTATAAGATGGATCTATTGCAAATAAAACTACATAGACAGAATAATTCAGGAAAATACCATTAGCTTATTTTAACCACTTTTCTAATTACTTCATTAAAAACACTGTTTTTTTTTGCGCCACTTGAATAGAAACATTCGCTTAAATAAGGAAACAAATGGAAAAAATGCAGTAAAGAGGGTATTTTTTTATTTAAAATGATATTTTAATAATGTGTGCTACCACCTTTATTTGAAATAACTTCAAAAACCCTGTTGGGAAGTGAATCATACAGTTTTTTTAAGTAATTTAGTGAAATTGCACTCCATGCCTCTTTGATAGCAGCAGTAAGTGATTCTTTGTCATCATACTGTCGTCCAGAGTCGTAAACTCTACGAACCATCCATCCCCATACGTTTTCTATAATATTTAGGTCCGGGGAGTACGGTGGCCATTGAAGTAAGGTAACATTTTTCTCGGCTATCCAACTTTTTATGATCCTTGCGTTGTGGATTGGCGCGTTGTCTTGTTGAAAAGTCCATGGTATTGGTCCAAATACATTAGTAACCTTAGGGAAAGCTTCTTGCAATATTTGCTTGTAGGAGTTTGCCGTCATTTTCAACGTGGGAAACTCCAGATCAACTGTTCCAAACCAGGAAATTGCCCCCCACACCATTACACCGCCTTCTCGGCTATGGTGGCGCTCCAAAAACCTTGGTTCCTTTCTCATGTCATGAAAATAGAAATTATACCCGTCCGGGCCATCTAAATTACATTTTTTTTCGTCAGAAAATACCACTTTTGTCCACTCTTCCTTCCACGTCATATTCCTTCTGCAAAAATCTATTCTATTTTGTCGTCGTATTGGATTTAATGGTGGTTTTTTCTTCAATTTAAGGCGCTTCAAATGTTGTGACCTACGAATGACACGTCTAATAGTGTTAAGACTAGCTGCAATACCACTCTTCGCCTTGATTTTAGCAGCAGAGTCGCTTGAATTGGAGGCCAGCCTAATAATCTTTCTTCTGTCTGCTTCTGTTGTGGCTCTTGTTTGCCTGCCCTTCATATTTGTTTCATAGCTGTCTTTATTTCTAAGGTACGACCAAACAATTTTCACACTTCTTTCTATTTTGTTGGCAATTGTGCGTAGGGGAAGCTTGTTTTCCGCGTATACTTCTATTTTGGCCTTTTCTGCAAGGTTTAATGGTTTTCCGCGGCCCATTTTTTCTTTGATCGAACAATTAATGCTTTTAATCTAAATTTCTATTACTAAAATAAGAATTTTTGTCGTAACCGTAACCAATAGAAACAAAAGGCACACTGTTTCTATTCAAGTGGCGCAAAAAAAAAACAGTGTTTTTTAATGAAGCAATTAGAAAAGTGGTAAAAAATAAACTAATGGTATTTTCCTGAAATATTCTGACCATGCAGTTTAATTTGCAATAGATTCCTCTTATAGGAACTAAAACAAAGAGGTGAATTTATAAATTTACCAAAGTGCTACACGTTCTGATAGTAAGAAAAAAGTTTGTTTCTATTCAAGTGGAGCGGAGTGTATGTACATATCTAAAATTAATGCTTACTATGTAGGTACAATTCATATTATGAATTATAAACTTATTTATGCTGAGTAATGTTGATTTGACGTTGGAGTAAAGCAACGGAAGTAAGCCGTTTTACTACCACTTCATCCCCTTCTTTGACATCATTTGTCTTTGCATGACGCTTACGATCAGCATATTCTTTTCCTTTCAACTTCATCTCTGCATCCCTGTCACGCAACTCATCATCGACTCCTACACTTTGTTTCACAAATGGTAATTTGTCACGAATGTTTCGGTTGAACATTAGTTCAGACGGTTTCTTCAAAGTGACCGAATGGGTAGTTGATCTGTACATCAGCAAGAACTTCTGCAAATCTTCTCGCCAATTCCCTTTTTCATGCTGACAAATTATTAGTCTCTTCAACAATGAGCGATTTTGTCGCTCCACTTCACCATTTTCTTGTGGCCAATATGGTATCTTACTTTGTAATCTGATATTATTAATGCGACAATATTTCTTAATCTCCTCACACACACGCTGGGGACCATTGTCTGCTTTTAAGGAAATTGGTAAACCAAATCGAGCAAAAATGCATTCAAGGTGCTTAATTGTCTCAGCTGCATCAATGTTTTTCATAACATAAACCTCGAAGTACCGGCTATAATAATCCACGACCACCAGCAAATTGTGACCAGATGGTAACGGACCCTGAAAATCAATTGCTAAATGTTCCCACGGAGCTGATGGTAGCTCAGTTCTTCTTAATGGCTCCGGTGCAAATGGTGCGCTCACTAAAATACAGCCTCTGCACTTTTTCACAAACTCCTCCACATGCATATCATTCCAGGATGACCTTCATGACCCAATTGCAAAGTTTTCTCTCGAAGTATTTGTGGCATAACGATTCGAGTACCATGAAGCAAAATGTTGCCTGTGAAGCAAAGCTCGATTTGGAATGCTTTGAACAACGATGCTTTGCCAGTCCATTCATTTTCATTGAGCGCTTTCTTTACTGCTTGTATTTCATCGTCACCTAAAGAAAGCTCTTCAATTTCAAGCAGCGTTATGGCTTTAGGTTCAGCATACGACATAATCCACCTGATATATTCTTCTGTTTTATTGGTCGTATCAGCTTTCTCATTGGTGTCAATCGATAAACGAGACAGGGGATCGGCAATATTAGTTTTTCCCGGCTTGTATATCACTGTAAACTTGTATGACATTAGCCTGATTACCCAAAGTTCTATTTGAGCGCATGGCTTTGATTTAGGTCCAAACAGAGTTTCAAGTGCCTTATGATCCGTCACCAATTCAAAATG
The DNA here is from genome assembly GCA_920104205.1 of Eupeodes latifasciatus. Taxonomy (NCBI): domain Eukaryota; kingdom Metazoa; phylum Arthropoda; class Insecta; order Diptera; family Syrphidae; genus Eupeodes; species Eupeodes latifasciatus. Next base: position 246,150,962 of record OV049924.1, read on the forward strand.
TCGTCCAAATAGATAATAGTGAAACCGTTCAACAGCCCATACCAAGGCAAGGGCTTCTTTTTCGTTCTGGGCGTAGTTCAATTCCGATTCTGTCAAGCTTCGACTGGCATATGCTATAATTCGTGCATCGCTTTGTTGAAATTGCGTCAATACTGCTCCCAAACCAACTGGACTAGCATCGACTACGACTTGTGTGCGATACTTCACATTATAGTACCCAAGTAGTAAATTGTCGGTCAGATTTCGCTTAAGTGTTTCAAATGTCCATTGTTGTTCTGAGCTCCATTCAAAGCTGACTTCTTTCTTCATGAGTCGTCGCAACGCTTCACTAACAGTTGCCAGGTTAGGGATAAATTTGCCATAGTTCACTAAACCCAAAAAACTCCGGACTTCCTCAGCACTAACAGGCGTACGAAATTCTTTCACAGCTTCAACTTTGTCGAGTTTTGGTTTAATTCCGGACATTGATAAAATATGTCCATAAAATTCAATTTCCTCCACCCCAAATCTACATTTTTCCTTGTTTAATGTTATGTTGTATTCCCGTATGCGATCTAATACTTTGCGTAATCGTACATCATGAATCTCTTTAGTTGGTGCGTAAACCAGGATATCATCAATATAACTTATAACACCTTCGCCTTCTACTCTGAACGTCGAATTTGTCGAGTTGTAGAAGCTGAGTAAGGTCAATGATTCTCGAGAATTTTCTCCAGATGAGTCCTGAAACTAAAGGACGTTCTTATCGCTCTACCTTCCCAGAATCATCATCCATTCCGACATAAACAAGGCATACCAGCCTACGTTTATGTCACCAACTCCTTTCCCACCTCCCACTTTGTAAATGGCGAAAAAGCTAGACAGCGCTCCTATCTCCTATCTCCTATGCTCCTTCTCACTCTAGGTAATCTAGCTGAATTGCTGTTACCGAATCCCAATCTTTCCTTACATATCAGAATGATCTCACCTCACCTCACCCTATCTCTTCCTCCCCTACCACCTCTCATCTTTATTGGGCTGGATCTAAGGTGTTAAACAAGCCGTGCCGATGATCAGCCTGGCTGGGGGCCCAATTCAAAAATAGCCCAGTCTCTATCGGAGTATCCGGATACCTGGCGGCCTCCAGATGAACTAGCCTTATCTGTACATGCGAATCTCTGTGCAGACGGACCTCTTTTCTTCGCAACTCGTGGGATTAAGATGAATAAAACAAAAAACAAAAATGTGAAGGATGATGAGACCGGTATCTCTTCAGGACCGGGCGACAGTTTGGCGTCAAAGCCTGTTGCCGTATCTCTTGCGGCCAACACAGAGAAGGGAGTAGTGGCTAACCATGGATCCTCCTCTGCAGTTGGTAGCAACGCGGATATGAAGGTAGCGATACCTAATTTCAGTAGTGGCAGGGTTGTGAAAAATGGCCCTACCACTACTAATGAGAGAAAGGGGAAACTCTCAAAAAGCCAATATAGACAAAGGCGGCAAGCGGCGAAAATCCTAAAGGCATCTGGTGCAACATCGGGGGCTGAAAGGACACCGCAGCAAACCACTAGCGTCGAATGGGCTAAAAGCAAACTTGCTACAACAAAGACCAGTAAGGACCCTACGTCTAAACGGGAAAGGTCTCTTGAGGGGGCGCCGTACCGACACCAAAACGGCCTCGGGTGCACAACACCAGCACTCCCCTCAATCCCATCAAGAAAGCCAGTTTCAGTGACGTCGCGAAGGGCAAAGTCGTGGTTGCGGTCATTGACAGGAGCGATGATGATGGAACAATATCGGCTGATCGTTGGCAGTTGGTCAAGGTTAAGCTCTCGGGTGGCTTTTTAAGCATTTTGAGGAGCTTCCAGGACCACTTCCTTCCATAAGCGATGGGGGTTGGCATCAAGGCCATGTCAAAATCATGGTTTGTGGCGATCAGAGGTCTTGTGACTTATACAAGCTCGCTGTCAGCCGGTTAGGTGAAGTTTGGCCAGGTGCGAAGCTCCAGGTTGTCGATAAGGAAGACATTCCTAGCAGAACTAGAGTCCGCATTTGGATCCCAATGGAACCTGCTGGTATCGAGGACATTCTCGAGATGATCAGAGTTTGTAACCCGTCCCTTCCGACTCATAACTGGAAGATAGCCAAGCTAGAGGAGGTGAAGAATCTTTATAGGAGCGCCATTTTGGTACTCAATAAGGAATCTTTGGCTCCTCTAACCTTAAACGAGGGCTCGATAACCTATGGCTTCGAAACCATTAAAATTCGAGTCTATAAAAAAGATGAGGTTAACGCGAAAAGTGGGCCTCCAAAAACAACCGAAGGTGAACTAGCGGTTGGTGGGCCTGGGACATCGTCTTCTCTCTTAACAGAGGCTGACGATGCACCCATGCCCTCTCCAATAGAGACTCCACTTTCTACAAAAGTCGTAGACAGTCCATCCTCAATGGAGACTGAGGACGACCTCAACATGATCCTTTTGAGCGAGGACGAACTCTTGGGTTCATCCTCAGACTCAGAGGATCAGAACAAAACCGTGGTAGAGGTTGATCTGCCTAATTGTAGCCAAAATGCTGCAGTTAGTACAGATTAATCTCCACCGCTCCGTAAAGGCCTCGGCCTCACTTCTTCTCCGGCTGGCAAGAAACGGGGAAGACATTTACCTGATCCAAGAGCCATGGATTGTGAGATCCGTTGTTCGAGGACTCAGGACCACGGTTGCCACTTGAAAAAAAATTGCATGACCAAAGCTGAAAATAGTAGTAGTAGTAGTAGTAGTAGTAGTAGTAGTAGTAGTAGTAGTAGTAGTAGTAGTAGTAGTAGTAGTAGTAGTAGTAGTAGTAGTAGTAGTAGTAGTAGTAGTAGTAGTAGTAGTAGTAGTAGTAGTAGTATTAGTAGTAGTAGTAGTAGTAGTAGTAGTAGTAGTAGTAGTAGTAGTAGTAGTAGTAGTAGTAGTAGTAGTAGTAGTAGTAGTAGTAGTAGTAGTAGTAGTAGTAGTAGTAGTAGTAGTAGTAGTAGTAGTAGTAGTAGTAGAAATCTTTATTGATTGCATAATATAATATAACAATTTTTTTTAACTTAAGATTAATATGGTTTGGCCTCAGGCCGTCTACCAGATTGACATTTCTTTTTAATTAAATTTAATATTTTTAATACAATTTAAAATTTCATAACTTTGTTTTTTTTTTTTGTTTTTTTTTTTTTTTATTTTGCTTTAAAAATTGCCTTCAATAATTTGTGATCTATATCTAAGCTCCGATACTGCATATCTATATAATACTTTCCAGCCTAATTCGCCATTCAAAACGCACAGGACTTCGTTTGTATCCATAGAAGTTTTTCCAAAGTGTCTTACTCGGAATCCTCTTAGAATGGGACATTTTCCAATGAAATGGTATACATCTTCTCTCTCCTTAAGATTACAAAGGTCACACAAAATTGTCAATTCGGGCCGATGTGGAATGTAATTGAGCTTATTTCTCCTCTTAGTTTTAATATTAAAGTTATCATGCTTAGTGGAAATCGGTTTAAAAAGTATGTGTTTTCATGAAGATTTAAGTTTAACTGACTGTAGATCATCCTGTGTTGCGAAGATTGCGCTTCCGATAAACAACTATTATACATAGAGCGACTTGCTCCTTCCAATAAATTCTGAAAACAGCTTCTCAAGTCACCCGGGCTAATATCAGAGTGAATGCGCACATTTTCCCAAATCCAGCTCCTAGTTCCTCCCACTTTCTGACAAGATTCCCTTTTGATAAAATGATGTTTTTCAGGATTAGCTTAGGTAGTCTTCCCTCTTCCATCTCCAAGATTTTCATTACATAATCAAAATGTAATTTAAGAACGTCCAAAAATAATGGTGGAACCGATGTCTCTAGATGCAACATGTAATTAGGTGTATTCGAAGGTAATCGAAAAATCCGTTTAAGAAAGTATCTCAGAAACCTTTCTACATCATCAAATTTGGAATATCCCCATACTTGTGCACCATACAGAAAAATAGAGACTGCAGTTGCTCGGAACAGTTTGATCTTCGCGCTATGGTCGAAGTTTTTATTATCGATGCAACGACCCCAAACTGCTGAGATTGCTCTTTTCGCCTCCGATAACTTAAACTGGAAGTGTTTTTTCATATTAAGGTTTGGGGTGATCAACATACCTAGATATTTGTACTCTCGTACAATTTCAATATTTTGACCTTGGTATTTCCACTTTTCATTCCGAGAATATCTGCCGCCGCCATTTCTGAAGATCATCATTTTCGATTTTTCCAAATTAACTGAAAGATTCCAAAGACCGCAATAGCTTTCGAGTCGGTTAATCATTCTCTGCATTCCATCAACAGACTCCGCCAGGAAGACTATGTCGTCGGCAAATAACAGACATGGCACCCATATTTGACCTAACTCAATTCCTCCTCCAATAGCTTCAACGATATCATTTATAAATAATATAAAGAGCAAGGTGCTCAAAACGCAGCCTTGTTTAACACCCATTTCCGTTGCGAAATCTTCTGAAATGAATTGACCATCCCAAACATACGAGGCGTTGCTTTCATACATAGCTTTCAATACATTAATGATTTTACTTGAGATTCTCATCTTGTACAACTTATAAAAAAGTGCCTCACGTGCAATGGAATCAAAAGCAGCGCGAAAATCTACGAAAAAAGCATACAGCTTCTTGCTCCTTCTTTTGTAACTTTCCGAAGTTGACCGGTTTCTCCTAAAGCCCGCTTGAAACTCATTAAGTATTCCCTTATTATCCACCCTATGCGTCAACCTATTGAATATCAGGGCACTGAATAACTTTACTGAGGTGTTCAAAAACGAAATACCCCGGTAGTTTTCTGGATTATTAAAAGCTCCCTTTTTATGCAGTGGGTATACTATTGCTTTTTTGAACTCATGCGGTACGTTTGCTGTTTCAAATATCCTGTTAAATTCCTCGGTTAATGCGGACACAAATTCGATCGTACAGTTCTTGTAGAATTCCATTGGTATTCGGTCATCTCCTGGAGCTTTTCCTGCTTTAGCCTTTTCAATCACATTCACCATTTCCAAAGTTGAAAACGGTGCATCAAGAAGCTCGTCCATAAAAAAAGGGGCTGCATACTGTGGAAGCGGTGAGAACCGCGGGGTGTTGAGAAGCTTTTCAAAATAGTCTCGTAGCTCTACTGCTTTTAATAAGGAACTGATCCTATTGGTTCTACCATTTATGGTTTTTACAGCTTTCCAAAATTCTGCGGAAGACCTTGTACTGCTTAGGGTATCTAAATTTTGTTGTTCATATTGCCTCTTCTTCAAAAAACAGAGTTGCTTGTAATCCTTGTTTGCTGCTGCATACATTTTCTTGAAAACAGAAGAGTTGAATTTTCTTAGGATTTTTAATAATGCAAATGACTTTTTCCTTGCTTTAAGGCACTCTGCATCAAACCATTTTTCTTTAAATTTAATTTTACGACTTGATGTACTGCTAGGTGGTACTGAATCCCTAATAATTTGGGTAAGATTTTCCATGTGTAGGGGGTTGTTTTCTTCCATTCGCTTACCCAGTTCCTCATTCAAATTCTTTTGATACATGTGCTGAAAACTATTTTTCCAGAACAACTTTGGTAAAAGAGCCAGACATTTTGAATTCGAAGTTTCTTCAGACGCTGATACTGTACAAAAAATCTCTAGAGGCATGTGGTCCGAAAAAGTCTGCGCAGCCACCTTGAAGTTCCTCAAAATTGAATTCCAGGTCCCAGACATAAAACAGTAGTCAATGACTGAACAGGCCGTTCCTCGAATAAAAGTGTATTCACCGTAAGAATCACCTTCACAATTTCCATTCAATACTCTTGCATCGAATGCGTCCGCTATCTCTAAAATCTTTTCGCCCTTTCCATCACAATTTTCATCCTTTGATTTTCGAGTTGGATTGAGAATCTCTGATGCAGTTCCACTCAAAAAATTATTTTGCGACAAACCAATCCTCGCGTTGAAATCACCAACAAGTAACAAATTCATTGACCCTAAATAATGAAGTGCATCGCAAAGATTATCATAATCTCTCATCCAGTGGTTGCAGTTTAAATAAATTGGTATAATGTGATGTGTGCTTCCGTTCATATTTAACTCCAACACATTAATTTCTTCCACCTGTTTGAAGTGTATTGACATTCCTTCTAAACATTTGCGATACCCGTACAGTTCACCACCACTACCTCTACCAAAAGTATTTACTTTCACTGCTGGAATCCATTTTAATTCATAATTATTAAATACACCTTCAAATTTCTGTTTTTCATCTTCTAATACATGAGTTTCATAAAGTAGAAATACATCAAAACTTTTAATATAATCAAAGAAATTTATAGTACAAAATTTATTTTTAAGCCCTGATATATTAAACCCTAATATTCTTAAATCTATAGTTTTTATTTGGTTCTGGTAGACAGTTGCACCTCAATCCAAGCTCACACCTGGATCTTCTCTCGAACGCGAACTTGTGTGTTCACCCAAACCACTCAAACTGCTTACAGCGGCTCCTCGATTTTGTTCTGTTGAAACCAAAAACACTCCATTACCAAGACCGGAATCTCAGACTGACATTTCGGTTTGCCTACAAGCTACTGAGGACTAAATGTGAGAAAGTGTGCGTGAAATGATGCAAAAACCCAAACACATTCTCACATTTAGTCCTCAGGCCCATCAAAATGCTTCATTATAGTAATCAGCCCCATCTAAATGCTTCACTTTGAATGTTGCATGGCCTCGTTCAAAAACTAAACAATCCTAACGAACAAAATCTGAAGTGCTGACATGGTCTTAAATTGGAAGATTTGTATAGCTTTTTAATTTCAATCCAAATAAATGTTGTTAACGTATATTAAATAAAATAAAATTGACCAAATACATATTTAATGATTTATTAGTGCTGTATTTTGTTTACTTAAATTATTTGCGAACGCAACATGCGCTGCAACTGGTTAAGTATAATTGGAAATGGACAAAAGTGTAACTCAATACTTTGTAAAACAACAAAACAGACAATTTTTTCAGCTGTTGTTTGCTTAGAGCATTTTTTTGGCGACGTTAGAAGTATTTTTTTTGTACGAGAAGCATACTTGTGAAGTTCCATTGCCAAATTTAGCTAGTTCAGATTCCTCAATTAGATTAGTATTTTCATCATTTAAGCTGTTCGATAATTGCAAGACCAAATTTTAGTTTTGTTTGTTGCAGAAATATTCCTGAAAATTTATTTTTAAGGGACTTTAATAGAGTTAGATTTTTGTTTGTAGTTAGATTTTGGAATACAAATTTGAGGGAACCATGTTTTAAAAATAAGTTGCTTTGTGTACCTAAAACATCTTTGAGGAATAGAAATAGGCAATATGTTTACACACAATACCAACTAAATGAGTGCAATAAATAGATTTAAGCAACTTTTTTTTATTCCAGTATGGGGAAACCGAACATCCAATAGAGAAAAACCGGTATACGCGCCAAAATCCATACTTCTTGACTAAATAATGTTATCTTCTATGTTTACGCATAAAATTACGAATTTTGTAGCGTATGAAAATTTCTAGACATTTTACAATCTGAAAAATTAATTATGCTATGAAATAATTGGCTGCTATTAATGCTAATTTTTTTTCTAAAAAGTTGATGAAGGTTAGCCGAAGCGGAAATTTCTTTAATGAATATACCTAAAATGTTATTGGCTTTCTCAAAAATATTTTTCTACACTAACGCTAACCTCTGCTTTATACCTGAAAACTATTGTTTATGTATATTTTCTTCCATGTTCTGCATTTATAAAATGTAATCTATGGAAGTATTTACTATATTAAGAAAAACATGTACGTAAAACTCATTAATTTGTTTCATTTTTAGCAGCACTTTTACTAAACATACCCTTCAAACAATAATAAGTAAACTTGAACTTTGGTAACTAAACATTTTTAAGGAATGAATGAAAATTATATTTTGCGTTAAACTGTGGAAATTCACTAAAAAAACTTCTGTTCGTCAACAATAAACATTCATGACGATTACATGTTCTATTGAATTAGTTGTGCATGAATTCAGAACGATTTTAAGACGTTTTCATTTTCTGATATACATATGTCAAAATTTGCATTTTATTTGCTCTGCATTTATTCAACAGATTCGCTATAATCGTTCTGATTACTTTTTTAAAACATTGGTGTTCCTTTGATGCATAGTTTTTTTGACAGCAAATACATGTACGCTTCCATCAATCAAGAATGTTATGGATAAGATATTTTTCGATTATAACTCTTTTTTTAAATATAATATTTATTAATCAAAATGGAATTCAAAAATAGTTGCAAGCTTAAATCATTAAAAACAAACTATAAATACATTTGGATTAATTAAATTGATACAGATTTTAATTACTTGCAAAAAAAAATATTTCATTAACGAAAATTTATTAGAATTCAATACAAAAATTGCTCTGGCACACACAGGTAAATTTTCCCAAAAACATGGCCAAAATTATTTTTTGTGTTTATTCAATTTATTATTGCATGATTATACCAAAATATGATAATTTTCATAAAATTCACCATTTTACACGAAAATTCATAAAAAAGAAGCAACAAATTAAAAAAGTCGTTTTTTTTACATTACCCCATAGGGTTTCTTTCGTTTGACATTTAATAATACAATATTTATACATTTAATAGATTGAAAAAACAGTTGAACAGTAGTCGTTATTATAAATAAATAAATAATGTAGGCATAGATAACAATTATATACATAAATAAACATGAGTGTGAGTTTGTATGTATGTATATCATTCAATGACTTATGAAACTGTAAATAAGTCTGCTTGCTCGATCTCTGGTTCTATTAGAAACTGAAGTACAATATATACAATATTGGAACCAATTTATATTTTGTTTTAAGAAGGTGTTGTTATTTCTTGAGGCACATGTTCATATGCAAAATTCGGGGAGAGTACCATAACTCAGGCGACAAAGTTTAATGACGGATTTGTATAGAACAGTTAAAAACAAGCATTTTTTACTATGAGAGGGGGGGGGGGTTATTTTCAATTTTCTCAAAAACTGAAAGACATAAAATCATCTAGTTTTCAGTTTTTGATCAAAAACAAATAAGAGCAATATTATGATAATTATTATATATAATTCTAAAATTAAAACAATAGTAGATAATCTTGAAGTATTGAAAAATTACACTTTAAACCTTTTTTTATCTTTTTTTACTCAAAATTTGAGTTTAAAATTAAATTTTTCAAAAACTATGCAGAGTTTTGACTTGATTTAAAAACTGACTAATAGAACAGAATGTTGGCTTTAAAAAAATGTATAATACTTAATTGTAAGTATTACCTTTATTTTTTAAGAATTTTTTTCCATTTTAAGCAATAGTTTTTTTAAATTACCCCTCCTGCCTAAACGGGGGGAGATAGACCCCCCCTCCCATAGTAAAAAATGCTTGTTTTTAACTGTTCTTAAGAAATCCCTTATAATATCTTGTCGCCTGAGTTATCGTACTCTTGCCCAAAATTCGTTAAATTTTTCTTTATTTGCTCCGAAATTTCAATATTGGTCTCGTTTTTAACCTTTGCTACCAAAAAATTTATTTTTTCTGTAATGTCACGAGAAGTACAGCTTCTTAAAAATTCAGAAAGCTTATTTCTTGAAAGAAAAATGAAACTTGATTGCGATCCTGTGTCAAAAAAGAAAAATCTAATTTAAAAAAAAATCCCCGTCCCCCACATCTTTTAAAGCCAATATTTTAAAAAGTCGCAAAAAACCGCAATGTTTTAGGATTGTTTCCCATAAAGGAAACATTTAACTATTTTTTCACACTATTTTTATTACAGAAAAATGCAAATCAACTTAACTTTTTCATTATTAAAGAAAAAAAATTGTTTGTTTTTACTGCTCAAACACATTATCTAAAAAAGCTTGAAAATTTACTTTGGGCTTAAAATATTGCAAAAAAGTGTCATTATCTTTTTTTAACACACCACTAGCAACAGAATCCATGTTAAATTATTTTGAAAATCGCCGAAAAAAAATTAATAAAAAACAAAGCAAACTACTTCTTATAAGAAACCAAACTTGCTACTGCACTCGTTGATTAAAAGTTTCTACTTTGAAAGCATCTACTGATTAAATAGTTACAATTTGCATCGCATGATTAATGAGGTTCAAAGCTCATGTTATTTGTAAACAACTTGGCATTAAAAAAAAACAACAAATCGTAAATTTTTTTTTTGTAGTTTTGGCCATGAATTTGGGAAAATTTACCTGTGTGTGGCACCCTTAACTTGATGGTTCTTCGAACGCATCTTTGATACAAAAATCCGAGGTTAATTTTGAAATTTGAAGAATTTCGTAGTGATTTTTGTAAATTAGTGAATTAATTATAATAAACTGATGGTGAACATGCTTTTTTGAAGACAAAAATGTACGTTGGTTCGCTATCAACAAAATGACTGCAAAATTAAAGCTTAAAACTGACTTCTTCATCGAAAAAAAGTAAAAAGAAAAACCTGAAAAAAATTTATTTACCCCTCCATTTTGTTTTTGCTGTGCAAAATGCCGCTAGCCCACGGCATCGTTTTTTTTTGTTTGTGCTCACATCTATTCATGGATTAATTGTCAAAATTACAAATACAACAATGTAAACAAACGGGTTTTGGAGAGTGAAACGTACGAAAGATTCCGGTCTTGGTAATGGAGTGTTTTTGGTTGAAACTCTACCAACTTCAGTTTGTCCTCTTGACGTTTTCTTTTTGGCATTGTTTACGTTACCCGCTTGTTGGACTTCATTCATGAAACTTTCGATTGATGAAAAAATAATTGGAATATCACCAAAAATTGACCGCAGTGCCTTTAAAGGATCAATTACTCCACATTTCAAGCCATGTGCCAGATCCCAAGTAAAAAGTTTATTTGTAATGAAAAGCTTATCATCCTTTAGTTGAATTTGTGATTTGACCGCAGGAAACCTCTCACGAAGGAACCTTGAAATCGGAAGAAGGTTGCTTTTCCTACGTCGCACATTATGTGGCAAATCTTTGTGTATGTAAATTTGTGAATTTTTTAGTTCTTTTGTGTTATGGAGAATTTTCCACACTGCACTCCGCGATTTCATCTTTACAATAATCATTGCTGTTCTCGCGTTCCTACCTGTTATCGCATGCGCATTCTCAATTTCAGAGACCTCAGAGGGGGCAAGAAGACCCGCGCAAACAGACTTGGCTTTTTCATTCATATCCATGTTTGGCTCTGCGGGCAGGTGTACCACGACATTCGTTTCCATGTTTTTTTGCAGAATTTTGTCAATCTGGCTTTCCAACACATTATTTTTCCTTTCCAACTCTAAAACTTTGGCAGTGATGTTGTCGTACTTCAATTTTAAGCCGGCCAATTCATTGTGGAGCATTTGAAAATCGGCTTTGGAAGGAAGCTCCCGACAAAGTTCTTTGTTGTTATTACGCAGGATTTGTATCAAGGATTCGTTGGTAAGTGTAGGAGAGTCCATTTTACAAGAACTGTCTGCTAAAGACGGTCTGCGTTTTTCCTCTCTTAATTGGTCGGGGGAGATAGATGACAAGCCTCTTTTGCTCATTTAGTGAGGTTAGCTTTGTGAATAAAAGTAGTTTGTGTTCTTTTTTGCTTAAATGCTAGAACTTACGCAAGATTTGATTTTTATTGGAAAATCCGTAACTTAAAGATTTTTTTTAGCGATGAGTTTTAAATTTGAATGCACTTTTACTATTATTTTAAAGACTTTTTCTAAGAGCTCTATAACAATTTTATTCTTCACTTTGACAGAACAAATGTCAAAGCTGAAAATAAAAATAACTCATCGTACGAAAAAAGGACCAAAATAATTTTTGTCCGCAATGGCTTTTAACTTCCCATAGAAAGTTATTGTAATCGGTCCGATTTCTAGAATTGAAAATTTTGACATTTCTCGACGTTTCAAGGTTCCTAGAGTCTAAATAAAAGATTTTTAGATAGATGACTGTGCGTGCATGTGTACGTACGTTCGGGAAGAATAACGTTTTTGACATCTGGTAAAATTTTGAGAAAATCGAATTGACATTTTTTTACAAAAAATAAAAACCTTAAAAAACAATAGTAAAACTTGGTAAACATTTACTTTCGACTCAAGTATTTCTTCAAAAATTAAAAAAATGTTGGCTTTAAGCTAATTTTATCTCACAGAAAATACTGTTTCCGACATTCCGTAAATTGTGCATAAAAATCCAACAGTCAGTTTTTTTTTCATAAAAAATTAAAACATACAAAAAATAGTACGCAAACGCTACGAAAATTTCGTAAAAATTGGTTTTCGACTAAAAATCTCGTTAACAAGAACAGATATTGAAATCAAACTATTTCATCATACTCAAAATATTGTTGGTAATTTTTATTTTTTTTTAGAATAATTCAACTAACAACTAGCAAATCACGAAAGCCTACAAACCTTTTAAGCAAGACAAATCGGCAGACGGGATGTGAAGTTATCAGTGTGGGACGCACCCCAGCCTCATTTTTTTTCAGATCACAATATGTTAACATTATGTCAGGAGATCGAATAAGTCAGGAGATCGAATACTATCGCTAAATAAAATTCATATAAAATTAATTCAAAAAAATGTTTTTGCAGACCAAACGCTATGGTTATTTTTGTCATCTTGACGCTCTTTGGCCAGCATTCCATTATTAATGGTACCCAAATTAAGTCTGCCTTTCGTTTTTATCAAAGTTAATTCAAAAAAATTCCTCTGAGCAGCAGCTGAGCTGTGAGGAAGTAACATCAAGTTATAAACGAACTAACTTAAATTTTGAAAACAATATTCATTTTAAGCGTTTTTATGATAATTGAATTTTTCCCAAAATTCTTTAGGTATGTATTTTATTTTTGAGACTATAAAAGGAATAGAGTCGAGTTATTTTTTTTTCAATTTCTTAAAAAAGGGACCAAATGGAATAAAAAATGACCATGCGACCAAGTGAAAAAATAATGACCAAATTTGGTCTTAAAAGACCAAACTGGCAACCGTGCTCAGGACTCCTGGGTACTACACACTGTGTGTGACAGATAAAGGTGAACCTAGATCTTGCATACTAGTGAAACGTAGCATTAATGTATTGTTACTCCATCATTTCAGTGACAAAGATACCACCGTAGCTAGGCTGGAAACAACCAAAGGAAGTTTCTGGCTAGTGTCGGCGTATCTTGCCCATGACCACCTTGGACCTCTCCCTGGAAAAACCCTGGAGAAAATCGTCACTGAAGCGGAAAGGCAAAGGATCCGCCCAATTATTGGGAGCGATGTTAACGCTCATCATACGGTATGGGGAAGTACCAATATCAACGACAGAGGTGAGTCTCTTTTTGATTATATTCTTGGTACTAACCTCTTAGTAAGTAATGTTGGAAATGAACCAACCTTCATAACTAAAACTCGACAAGAAGTCTTAGACATAACTCTAGTCTCAGATACTATACACCATATGATCTTGGACTGGAAAGTATCCAAAGAACACTCGTTCTCTGATCATAGATATATCCAGTTCAATATCAATGTGGATGATAACCCGAGCCCATTGAATTTTCGAAATTATCGGAAAACTGATTGGGCTTCATACAGGAACTCATTACAGAGTTTACTAAAACCTGGACTATCTTGCCCTTCCGCTAACGCTAATGAACTTGACAACAAAGTCAATGACCTTACCTCAGCTATGAACAGATCGCTAGAAATTGCTTGTCCACTTATACACATAAGAGGAAAGAGGAAACCACAATGGTGGGCCTCAGAGCTTGACTCGCTCAGGAAAGAATGCAGGAAAATTTTCAATCGAGCCAAAGCCGCAAGACTAGCCTCTCACTGGCATTCTTACAAAGAATCCCTAAGAATTTACAAGAAGGCACTAAGGAAATCTAAACGATCTTCTTGGCGATCCTTCTGTGGCACGATAGAAGAAACTTCTGAATCCTCTAGGTTACGGAAAATTCTTTCAACTAATCCAGCGATGCCAAGATGCTTGAAAAATTCAGACTGCTCCTGGACAAATTCAAGTAATGAATCGCTGAACTTACTACTGGGTACTCATTTTCCTGGAAGTTCTCTTACCGAGACTTGCAACGGTTATATACGTTCAAGTTCCAATACAACATATCCACAAGGTCTGATCACAAGGGACAAGCTACAATGGGCTCTCAACAGCTTCAAACCATTTAAATCTGCAGGACCAGATGGAATAATACCAGCCGAGCTACAAAAGACTTCTGACATAATTGCACCAATCCTTGAGGCAATTTTTTTACCCAAGTCTTATAGCCAAGGCAGGTAAATGCTCGCAAGTCAATCCTAAAGATCCGACCTATAAGTCTATCATCATTCCTTCTTAAGACCTTAGAAAGATTGATTGATATCCATTTAAGGGCAAGTATTGATACAAGACTTCTGTCTTCGTCTCAACATGCCTACTGTAAAGGTAAATCGGTGGAAACAGCGTTACACACCTTAGTACGCACCGTCGAATATTCCCTCCATCATAAAGAGTTCACTATGGTTGCTTTCCTTGACATCGAAGGTGCCTTTAATAACGTGGACACATCTGCAATCACATCTGCACTAACATCTCTAAATGTAGAGAGTTCGCTTCGGGAGTTAATTCATTTAATGCTTACTAGCAGAATAATTAACTCAAAACTGGGCAACTCTTCTGGCAGACGATTCTTTAGTAGAGGGACACCGCAAGGTGGTGTTCTATCCCCTCTCCTCTGGAACCTAGCGGTGAATGAAATCCTAACTAGTCTGGATGCGGAGGGTTTCAGAGTGATAGCCTATGCGGACGACGTTGCTATAGCAATTTCAGGAAAGCATCTTAACACGTTAAAAGAACTCTTACAAAATGCCTTAGAAAGACTAATACTTTGGGCTGATCGGTGTGGACTGGTTGTTAACCCACACAAAACCGATTTGGTCTTATTTTCGAGGAGATACAAAATTCCATTTGTGAACCCTCCCCATATTAAAGGAATCCAATTAAATTTCTCAGACGAGGCTAAATACCTGGGTCTTGTCTTAGATAAAAACTAAATTGGAAACGCAACGTAGAGGAAAGAGTCAAAAAAGCTACTGTAGCTCTCTTTTCTTGCAAAAAAGTCATCGGTAATAAATGGGGCTTACAACCCAGAATCACGCATTGGCTATACACATCGGTAATCAGACCGATTTTAATGTACGGTGTGGCAGTATGGTGGACTGCTTTAGAGAAAGGTATAAACCGAGATAAATTAAATAAAGTCCAACGTTCAGCTTGCCTATGTATAAGCGGATCGCTTCGCACGACCCCATCTGCGGCACCGGACACCTTACTCTACCTTACACCTCTTGACATTTTTAGTAAACAAATAGCTGCAAGCTCTGCTATTCGCCTCAAAGCTTCGTCGCAGTGGACTAACAACAACATTGGCCACTCCGTAATTCTTAGTTATTTAGAATCAATCCCAAAGCACACAGACTACACCATCCCCCAACTGCAATTCGACAGAAATTTCCAGATTTCTATACCTCCCAGATCTTTTTGGGAGGATAGGACATTCCTGGAAGATGAGTCAATCCATTTCTATACAGATGGGTCAAAAACAAAAGAAGGGGTTGGTGGAGGTGTGTACTCTGAACGACTGAAATTAAGTCTCTCATTCCGCCTTCCCAATCATTGTAGCGTGTTCCAGGCGGAACTTTTGGCGATAAAAGAAGTCTTGTCCTGGCTTAAAGAAAACGTGATATCAACATCTGATATCCGTATTTCCTCAGATAGTCAGGCCGCTATCAAATCTCTGGATTCTGTCTCTACAAACTCTATAACAGTCCATAACTGTCGATCATCTCTAATGGAGATGGCACAACAGTTTAATATTCACCTTTGCTGGGTGCCGGGCCATACAGACATTCCAGGTAACTGTAAGGCAGATGAACTCGCCAGGAACGATACAGTACAGCCCATCCTACCACGTTTGACACGTACTGGCATACCAATCGCTACTTGTAAACTGTTGCTAATGCAAGACGCTGTGAGGAGGGCAGGCACCAGGTGGAACAACATCGACACGTGTCAAGTCCATTGAGCTTAGGAGGAAGCCTCAAGATTCATGTGGTATCACAATGGGCCATTAAACTGGCCTAAGTGTGTCCGTTTCCATCTTGGACAGCCACTATAACCTAACCTAACCTAACCTAACACCTTCGCACCCAATTAGTATTTGCTCCATCAGCTTTTGCAAAATCTTAGGTGCACACGTTATTCCAATTCAGCAGGTACCGAAAAAGTCCCTTCCGCGTCATAAAAGTGGTTATTTCTCTTGATTCAGGTGAAATTTCAACCTAAAAACAAAATATAATAAATCTTATCCCACAAATAAGAATATAGATATAGACATTGTTTTTTTTTTTAAATTATTTAATTATTTAATTAACTCATTTAAAATTTCACAATTTGATCATTTTAATTATTACAATAGTTATTCAACTTAACCATGAGAGAAACAACGAGAAAAAATAATGATAAATAATAATAATAAAAAAAAACAAAAATCCAATGAACAAACGAAAACTAAACCTGGTGATATGCTTGCTTAACATCCAGTTTTGAAAACCACTTCGCTTCGCACAAATGAGGCAGAAAGTCATCCATGGTTGGCAACGGGTGGTTTTCTCGCTCAACTGCCAGGTTTGCTCTGCGCATATCAACATAAATGCGGACATCATCCTTTCCTTTTGGTGCGATCACCAGCGGCGACACCCACTTAGCAACACCGTTCACCTGCTCGATAATCCCTTCACGCAGCATTTGATCAATTCTGTAATCAACCAATTTTTCCAATGCAACCGGGACCAGTTGCAAATAATGCATTGAATTTTATAATGCATTTTGAATAAATTAGAAAATATTTTTCAATTTTTAATTCTATTTTTTTAAAATTATTTATTAAATTTTATTTTTCAGTGTTACCGTATGGCATTAATTAATTAATGTTATTTTTTAATTGTGTTCTATCAAATTAAAATACTATTTTCCAATGCAAAACTTTTGAAATAAAAATACTTATTTTTATTTTATTTGGCAGACTTTCGCAATTATTAATTAAAGTACTTTAAGTTTTTATTTCCAATATTTTTAACCTGATTAATGTTATGACTTACGGTTATCACGCAATTATAACACAAAAAACAACAATTATTCAAATATTATAATTTATTATTATTATTGTTCGACCGAAAAACGATTTTTTTCAAAATTTATTTGTTAGTATCAGTCAATCTTCAACCTGGGACATTTTTACGTCAAGATTTCGAATATTAACTGAAATAAATGGAAATAATTGAATAAATTCCCACTAGGCATTGAATTAAAAAATTGTAGCTCATTTTGAATAGAAGTTATTTTTTAATTTTAATTCAATTAAACTTGCAATAAAATAACATTTATTTACTAATTCAATAAAACTTGCAATAAAATAATTTTTAATTTTTAGTTTAATATTGATGGCAATAAATTAAATTTTTAATGGGTAATTCATAGATGACAATTAGCATTATATATTTTATTTCAGTCAAAGAACAATATCCATTAAAAAAATAAAAAGTAATGCATTGAATTGACATTGGAATTTTTGCAACCTTGACCGGGACTCGCCGATATGGCTGTGCTACTGGTTTCACATCCGACCTGATTGGAATGTCAACCATCACACCTCTGATTTTACCAACCGATTTGCACTCGATTTTCTTTGAATTGATAGCATTGACGTTCACGCTGCTGACTTGTGACCCAAGGTTGACTCCGATTTTCAGTACCCCGAGAGCATATCCTGTTTCATATTCCAGCAACACTTTTCCTAGTTCATTTGCCACGTAAAAATTGGCCAAACTTTCGCTTTTTCTTGCCTTGATGACAGCGGTGAACATTCCGATGAACTTGAGTGGATACCCCCCATATGCCCCAAAATCGATATCCACCTCCTTCTGCTTGTGCACTATCACAATGTTCTTGGCTTTCAAATCCAGCCATGACAGCTTGTCAATAACATTGTATCGGACACCCGAGTCCACGACTAACTCGATTTCAATACCACCAATAGTACACCAGATCTTATTACCTACATCATTTGAGTCGATGGAGAAAATGTCTGCATTTTCCTTTTCATTTGAGTCAATACAGAAAATGTCATCATATTCGTCTTCAATATTTTTACAACCAAGCTTGGAATCCGTGTCAACAATTTTCACGTTTTCTCGCTTGAGTGTGTTGTTTGCTTGCTCAATATCCGGCTTACTGTTCCTTCGCTTGTCAGTGAAACTATTCTGACTGGCAGATTCACGACGAAAACAGTACCTTGAGAAATGATCCTTTAGACCACACGTGTGACACGTCTTTCCTTTAGCTGGACAACTGGCATCCGATGCTTTGTGACCTTTCGATCCACACCGGCCTCATATAATGGAATAACTGAAGCTTTTGTTCGGATTCAGTCTCCGATAGCCTGTAAACTTCGGTCTCGCATCAATCTTGCAAACGCTTTCTCCTTTTTGCTGGTCTGCCATTATTGAACTGACATTATCGACAATTGCCTCTTTTCCAAACATTTTCTGTTGCTGTGCCACCGCTTCAAAAATCCGTGCCATTTTAACGATTTGTTCCAACCTCTTGTCACCCCGTTCAAGAATTTTCTGTCGTAATTTGTCAGAATGGCAGCCACTGGTGATTTGATCACGAATGTTTTCATCAAGCTGTTCACAAAAATCGCAGCGCTCAGCTTGTTCCCGCAAGCGCATTGTGAACATATCGATTCTTTCACCCTTTGTTTGCTTCATTTGTCGTAAAATGTGTCTTTCGTACGAAATGTTTTGTTTTGGCTCGAAAAATGCACAGAGTCTTAGGTTACGTTAGGTTAGGTTGAACGGGCTGACAGTTGATGTTGTTACCATCACACTTAGATCAATGTAGATCCATTGTGGTACCCCGAAGTGTTGTAACTTCCTGAAAAGATATAATAACCTATGAATCATGTGGTTCGTTTAACCATTTAGAGGTATTGACAAAGTTTAGTAAGCTTTTGCCTGGCAGTTCTGATAGTTCCTCTAGTTCATTAAAGAAGAAGTTGCCTAGAGTTTTCTTCCTTGCAACACAGAGCGAAGGACAGTGGCAGAGAAAGTGAGCAGTGTCTTCATGCTCGTTTTCATCACCACAGCCTCTACAAAGGTCATCAGTACTGAGCCCCATCTTCTTCTTATGGTAGCCGAGTAGGTTCTGACCTGTAATAATGCCGATAAGGGATCTTAGGGAGGGTTTATTAAGAGTTAAGATCCAGTCGGATCTTTTCTTATCGTATCTAGGCCATATCTTCCTGGTGTTAACACAGGTTTCTAGGAGATTCCATCTGTCATTGGATTTTTGAGTGATGGTTTTACTGACGTTATGTTTCAATTCACATAACGGTATCCCTATATGATGGTCTATCAGAGAGGGTTCCAGTGTGGAGCCCTCCCTAGCAAGTTCATCCGCCTTTTCGTTGCCTGGTACATCACTGTGGCCAGGAACCCAGCAGAGTCTTACGTTATGCTGTGTGCCAAGAACCTTTAGCTCTTCGCGACAGCAAGAGACAAGCTTTGACTTGATTTGGGTGGCAGAGATAGCTTTTATTGCTGCTTGGCTATCAATGAAAAAAGTGATGTCCGCGTGTGATATCGCCATCATGGATATATGTTTAGCAGCGTTTTTCACTGCCAAGATCTCAGCTTGGAAGACGCTGCTATAGTCGGGGAGCCTGAATGCTTTGGCAAGTAAAAGCCTGCACCTACTCTATTATCCATATTAGAGCCATCGGTGTAGATGGTAATGGTTGAGTCGTTGGTGTAGGGCTCACTGTTTTCCCAATCTTGTCTATTGGGGAACCTAGTACTAAAAGATTTGTTGAAATCTAAGTAAGGGCTCATATAATCTGTGCAGATATTGTTGTCTACGTATTTCGTAAGAATAGCTGCGTGGCCACTCTGGCTAGTTTTCAGATGTTAGTTTGACTGAGCCTGAGGGCGCTGTTTGCTGCTGATTCTTGGACGAATAGATCTATTGGGGGGAGATTGAGGATCGTTTCTAAACCCGCAGTTGGGGTAGTCCTCATCACACCACTAGTACAGATACAAGCCATTCTCTGTACTTTGGTAAGTGTTTTTTGATTCGTGGATTTCTCCAACGCTTTCCACCAAACCAAACCGCCATAAGTTAGAATCGGTCTGACAATGGCAGTGTACATCCACATTACTATTTTGGGGTTCGGTCCCCAATTTCTACCCAGAATCTTGTTACATGAGTAGAGTGCGATTGTGGCCTTCCTATATCTTTCTTGGATATTTGGACCCCAATTGAGTTTTTTATCCAATATTACTCCGAGGTATCTAGCTCGGTCGGAGATTTTTAGTGTTGTATTATCTATTTTAGGTATTATAAACGGAGGGATCTTCCTCCTGTTTGTAAAAAGAACCAGTTCTGTTTTAAGGGGGTTTACATTAAGACCACATTTCTTAGTCCAGTTGCTGACCTGTGATAATGCGTTTTGTAATTGCTCGCTAATAGTGGTAAGGTATATACCCGTCGCCAAAAGCGCTAAGTCATCAGCGTAGGCTACCACTACAATACCGTAGTTCCTAAGTTTTATTAGGATCTCGTTCATCACTAAGATCCATAATAATGGTGAGAGAATTCCACATTGCGGGGTTCCTCTAGATGCGTACATCTCTAAATGTGCGTTACCAAGCTCACTATGTATTTGTCTGTTTTTCAGCATACTCATGATCCATTTGATAACTACTTCTTCTATACGTTGATCATTAAGTGCTTTCTCGATTGCATTATTGTGGACGTTATTGAAGGCTCCTTCAATGTCCAGGAATGAAGCAAGAGTGTATTCCTTAACGTCAAGTGATTTTTCTATGGTTCTAACTACGTAGTGTAGTGCCTTTTCTACACTTCTACCTTTTGTGTAGGCGTGTTGAAAGGGTGATATGGT
Organism: Eupeodes latifasciatus; assembly: GCA_920104205.1. Taxonomy (NCBI): domain Eukaryota; kingdom Metazoa; phylum Arthropoda; class Insecta; order Diptera; family Syrphidae; genus Eupeodes; species Eupeodes latifasciatus. The sequence goes on from OV049924.1 coordinate 246,172,031, forward strand.
CTCCGGTTTTAAATTACTGCGGATGTATATGTATGTCGATAAGTCTTTCTAATGTTTTAAGTACAAAAGACGTGAGACTTATAGGTCTGAAGTCCTTAGGTTCAGTATGGCTGGGTTTGCCGGCTTTTGGTATAAAAACGACTTTTACCTCACGCCATGTCTTAGGAATATACCCCCATTTAATGCTACTTTGAAAGATGTTTATCAGGTGTGGAGTGATAAATTCAGTGCTCTTTTGCAGCATCATTGGGAAAATGCCGTCTAGGCCTGGAGATTTATAAGGGGAGAAAGAGTTAATAGCCCAGTTTAGCTTTTCTTCCGTTATAACATCCGTAGGGATTTCATACTCGAAGATTGAAGAATTATCTGGTTCGCCTTCAGGGCTAGGTTTACTGCCTGGGAAGTGTGTTTCAACCAGGAGTTCTAGACTTTCGCGACTGATTCAGTCCAGTCATTGTCGGGTTTCCTTAGAGAACCAACAGAAATGGAGGTTTTCGAAAGGATTTTTCTGAGCCTAGCTGACTCGTTGACTCACAGAGTCTTACAACCGCTTGCTCGTATTCGTCTTTCTGTTCAAAGACATAACCAGAAGCCAATGGCCCTCTGCGTTCGTTTGTAATTTTAACTTCTGGCAGCGAATAATAAACTGTTTGCACCTTCTCGCCACCATAATGCAACATCCAATTCAATTTCTTTGTGCCGTTTTCCATCGAGTTTGCTTGAGCAAAAATTTCAAAACCACGCAACCAATTTCTCCATTCACCGCCACAATTTCCATCTGCCTTGAAATCAAACGGTGGTGGTCCATCTGTCAACAGTCAACCGTGTTCGTAGCATTTCTGAAATGTAACATTAAATCATCAGCCAATATTTCAGAAACCCAATACGTACGAATTCGTTTTGTGCAAAATTTCAAAACAAAATGGCTGATATCTGATTCAACTTATATGACATGCAAGCCCAGTCACCGCCGAAACAAAAATACAGACAATAAAGAACAACAACCAACACAAACAAAAAAAAAACACATCCATTTAGAAAATTCCAGACACTAATCGCATGGCCGTCAACTTCATTCACCGACCAAACACAGGTGCTCTCTTTTCCACTCACATATTTTCATTTTTTTTTTAAACAACGCCCCAACATTCGAGCAGACAACTTCTTTCTTTTTTTTCTGTCCAAAATCCTTGAATCAGACTTTTCAATGCTCCATCTTTCGAGCCGACAACATATTTTTCCTGCTGCAAAATAATTGCAACAGCGAGTATTTTCAATGCTCCATCATTTGAACTTACAACATCTTTCTCCTGTTCCAAACACATTGTTGAACCAGCGAGTTTTTTTTCAATGCTCCATCTTTTGAGCTATCTATTCATTGTTAATGAATCAGATATCAACGAATTCAACTAATTTGGGCTCAAAATTAAGCCGCATTAGATTTTATGTACTTACTTTTTGTTAGTATGGCAGAGCAGACGCACCCACGAAAGGAGGGGTGCGTCTGCTCCTCGTCGCCAAATGTAGTATCCTTCATTGGTTTAAATAAAAATGCGTCTGCTTATCACCGTGGTAGTGTACAAAGTAAAAAGTCATCTTTATTTGTTTCATTCGTTTCTGAAATTTCACAAGTGCTGCCAGGTAGGTACTACATTTCTGGCATTTAAAGAGTATTGCCAGATACTTAAAGTTATAAATATGATTTCTAATCTAATAATAATAATAATACAATAAGTAATTCAAAGTGATAATTCAATTTAATGTATTCTATTCTGGTATTTAATTTTATGGTCTTAGTTAAATTATTAATGATTAAAACAATATACAAAAAAAATTTCAAATAAAAACTAATATGTATTTGTAAATTGTAATAGTTTCTAATAGTTCTGTTTGGAGTCGGCTTTCTTTGTAGGTATGTTTTCTGTTGCTTTCACAAATTTAATTAAAATTTTGTTTGTATATCGCACTCGATAATTTCGCGAGTTACTACAATTTTGATTGAACTATATACTTTACAACGTTTGTTATTGAGTTTAAAATTCTTCCTTTGGTCGCATTACACAAAGCTCGTTCCAACAAAAATAAATTAAAAGCATACAAACACGAATTTAATGCTTACTGCTGGAACACAATGCGAAAATCGGAGCCGCAGCCGGAGCCGGAGTCGGAATAGCTGTCGTACGTTAACAGAAAGTACGCACACAATGCGTCGTACGGCTTTTTGATGTTATTTGGTATATTTGCAGTTTACAACCACATTAAATTTCTCAGAAAATATTTTTTTGTTCACTTTTATTTCTTATTTAAATATTTTTCCACTTTTTTATTGAAAAACTATTAAAAAAAATATAATCACCAAGTTATTCACTTCAGAAATGGAAACGTCACATGTGTCGTACGTCAAAGTTAAAAGTTGGTTTACTCTTCCGACTCCGGCTGCAGCTCCGATTCCAGTTGCGTCGCGTTGTGTTCGTACATTTGCATTTGCGTACATTGAATATTTTGACAGCTATTCCAGTTACGACTCCGACTCCGGCTCCGACACCATTGTGTTCCAGCAGTTAAAGTTAAAAAAAAATATAAAAAGTTAAAGCAAAAAAAAAAGAGATAAAATTTTTGATGGGATCCGAACCGAGGACCCCTAGATTGAGAGGTACGTAGTACGTCGCCTAGACGATCACGACCACGGAGCCTCTATAATTTGGTGCGAAAGGTGAGCACTTGGAATTTCCTTGTGTGTCGAAGTATAATTTCAGGCGATTTGGATATTTCCCAATTTGCTGAGCACCTGTGCCTCTTCGGTCGGAAATGTGGGATTTTTCTTCGAAATTCCTGGAATAATATAACTTATATCACTTACTTTCACCATATTATCCTTTATGTGCATAAGATGCATATATATATGTACACATATATACGGATTTATGTCCCGTACGTCATATACATACGTATATATGTATTCATAGACATATGCAAATTTGCCACAAAAACTGAATTCTAATAAAAAAAGAAAACGACAAAATACCTGGACTTATCCTGGGAATCCATAATTTCCTCGTTTACTTTGATCCCCTTTCGGGTATGTATATTATAAGGAATTCACTTCGATATAAAAAAAATTTGCAATATCCAAAGTCAACTTCAAATGACTCAAATTTCGGTTTTCGCTAACCGTCTTGACTATACCGGTGTCGAATGCCCTTGTTGCAGCTTTGAAGGTTTTCTTTGAAAAGAAAGACTTTCACTTTCAAACCTCTTCCTCAACCTATCCATTTAGTACATTCATACCGGAGAAGATTCAGCAGACTCTTTCCTACCATTCGAACGTGAGATATCGGATTCGAGTCTTATTCTCTCGCACGATCGAAAATCTTCCTCTCATTTTGCCCCGCTCCCAGACTCTACTTTGCGAACACTCCCCGAAGAATATCCCAAAAAAGCTTTGCAACTGTTCTAAACTCTAAATTTCCCATCATTCTCAAACTCCCCTCCTGTCATTCTGACAGCTCAGTTCGTCGAGACCCTTCAAAACAAACATAAATGGCGTCATCGTCGTTGGTATTTATAGTCCTTTTTATTTATACGCGCATTTCTTTTAAAATAGAAAAACATAAAAAAAGTGTAGTGTAAGTGTATTTCGGTTACAGGGCTTTGATTTTTTCTGATAAAAACGTTGTCAGAAATATGCAAACGAACCCACGTATAAACCTCAGGCAATAGGGAAATCGTGCGGGCGGTAGACCATAATACACCACAAATCTTGGTGTTTAGTTCTGAGAGTGATTGAATGCTAATTGTTGCAGTGTTTTAAAATGCAATTCCTGTGATATTCGTTCGTCAGAATGCAATTCAGTGTTATTTCTAGTGTTTGAGTCATTTGTGTTAATTTATGAAAAAGTTATGTAAAAAAATAAGGTCTATTGAATTTGCAATGAAAACGGTAAACACAAAAAAAAGCAAAAACGGGATCGTTGATATGTGAAAGAGAAGGTCATATAAGCATCGACTTGGCTCATTCAATTATTTGTAAACAAAACAACGGCACATCCTTTTGGCTTTTCTCAAATCTATCGGTATTCGGAAATCGAAAAAGAGGTCGTCAACCCAAACATCAACAACACAAAAAAACATACAAAATACTGCGATTTGCCGTCGGGATTTTTCACTTGCATTAGGTGTCGTCGGGAAAGTGTTTCGTCTTAAATCGCTTAATAGAAATAGACGAACCGTAATTAAAAGTGTGAACAAATAAAATAAATAAAATGAGTGTCATTTTTTGGAAATAAATATGTAAGTAGAAGTCGATTATCCTAGTGTAAAATGTATCACATTTAATACTTTCAGAGGTAATTATCTTCGACTTCAATGTTGTTTATAATGGTCAGTTTATCGCGAAATTTGTTAATAAATAAAAAGTGTTCTAATTTGTCCTATGGTGCGAATATCGTTAATATTATGTGTCAGTTCGGGATATTGTTCGTCGGGAAAAATAAATAGGCAACCGAATACAAGGATATTGTCAACTACAATCAACGCGGGACGCGAACCCACTTATGCTAGACGGGCACTTGATTCAAAAATCGTCAGATAAGTACAATTATACTTTTTCCAAACAAAATTCGATGCTTTGTGAAATGTTATATTTTTCTTTCCAGCTTTTATTGCTGTATGTCCTTGACATGGAAAACGCCAAGGGGTTTACCGGACCGTAATTCCAATTCGTACATACAATTTCCTACAACTCTTTTTATATGGGATTTAAGAAATTTTGGAAGCAATTTGGCGTTAATTCCCTGTACGAAATTGCTTTGAGCGAAGTTACGGTGGAACACTTGTTGTCCTTCCTGGTACGTAACGTTTCTTGTACGTTTGTTATAGGTATCTCTTGACTTAACGTATGCCCTGTCCAAATTCTCCGACAACTTCTGTCGTGTCAAGGTAAATTTCAGTGCGCGGGGTGTGACCAACATTTCAGGATCGGGTAAAGTGTTAATCTTTCTAAGCAGTGCATATGTTGACCCATGAGTGACCATGCTCTGACCGAACATAGCGAAGTAGGGCTGACATTTTAGGGAGTTGTACATATCTGAACGCAACGCACAGGCTATACTGGACAGATGGATGTCCCAGTCGTTCTGTTGCTCCGAAATCAAAATTCTTAGCTTGCTAAGTAGACTTTGATTTACCCTCTCCGAAAGGTTGGCCTGCGGTGCATGCACCGCTGTACGCACAAGTGCAGAGCTAGTAAGATTAAAATCCCTCTTGAGAAATGTAAAAGTTTTAATACGCCAACAGTTCGAAAATAGTATTAACAATTATTGGAAGCAACGTGCCGAAAATATTATAAAATCTGATTCAAGAAACATGTTTCCAAAAATAAAACAGATTTACAAACAATTTAATAATGTTAAAATACATACACTCAAAATACCATTATCATCGCAAACACTACTTTCTCAAGCTGGGATTGACAGTCAACAATGCCCAATCATCGATGAATCTTTTATCGTAGATGTTGAAGCAGATAAACTCAATCTTATAGGATCTCACTTTGAGTCAATTCATGCTAGAGAACTTCCTAGCACCAAAACTGACGAGGTAAATACCGAATTGTCAAGATTTTACAGTAGCGAAATACCGACACTCCTAAGATTTACTGATAATCTTAATTGAACTTACAGTAGAACGGACCATGCACTACTTCATAACACAAGACGAACTAACACAAATATTTCGTAAACTTAATAATAAAAAATCAAGCGGTTTAGATAACATTCCGAACATTGTCTTAAAACATATTCCAGTCGAAACCATACTGTTCCGCAGCCCAATACGACGCGGAAATTCAGATTTGAAACGAAATTGGAAAAACCTAAAAATAATAAACTCGGAGGGTCTCCCCATCGAATCTAAGACTGTTGTGAAGTACCTGAGTGTTCAATTGGACAAATTTGTATACTATCATGATCACATAAACAATCAATTGCAAAAGGCAAAAGCGGCATTTATGTCGCTTAAACGCCTTTTTTTCTCCAACTATCTGAGATCCGATGTGAAGATTATTTGCTATCAAGCATTTATACGTCCAATTCTGACTTACGCGAGTGCAATATGGTGGAATATTAATCCGTCGTATATGGAAAAGCTTCGCATGTTCGAGAGAAAATGTCTTAGAACTTGCATGCAAATGTACAGAAGCTCACATTCTGACTTTCGGCATTACGTTTCGAACAAGAAACTTTTGGATGCTTCCGGTGTGTCCGGAATTGATAATGTCATTCTGAACCTTGTGAGGAATCATTTTGAGAGGTCGGCAAACGTTATTGAGAACGATCTTGTTTCTGGGTTATTCTATTTTAACCCCGCATACTTCAAAAACCTCCCGAGGCTTTCTTGTTTTTGGATGCACATGGCTATTTGTCCGACTCAATGAACGTACCGATAATATACCATATGGCAAGAAGAGCTACAGATAAAAGAATACTATATGAACCTTCTGAATTAGTAAGTGGAAATACAGACCTAAGATACTGCGTAAGCATACCTCAAAGAGACGAACAAAATTTCGATCGTTATAATCGCGAAAGATATCGGTGGTGTTATATGATGCTACTTAAGCATCCATACATAACCCTCCAAACCCTAATCAACAACCAAAACAAGCAACCGCAACAAAACATAAACAAAAAACGTACAAAAAGTATTCGTTTATTGTGTTGCAAAAAGTAAAACAAACTTGCTGATCGACGTAATCATTGAAGTTCAAAACAATTGTGACCTTAATAAACGGTCAAAAGCAATGCTTTGGATTCTCGATGAAGTAATTCGAAGCGTCATCAGAAAGTTTGTCAACAAGACAAACGTTGAACCAAAGCACAGGTGTGAAGTGCGGAAATGCATGGTAATGATGACACCAATATGAAAATAAGGTGAGTAATGTAATAATATTAAGAATTAATGTAAAATAGGTTAAGAAATGACATCAATGTGATAATAATGTAATAATGTTAAAAATTTAATATTAAGGAAGTAGGTTAAGAAATTTAGTAAGTAAGCATAAAATTAATATAAATAGTTCAAAAGTTTATGCCAGTAGGGCAGTCAAAAAATATAACGAGATCACTCGAGCAATTGTACAAAACAGCAGTCAAAACAATCTTCAGATTGAAAGTAAAGATTACAAATAAATAATAAAAGGATTACATACCAAAAGGTAATTGTTTTTAATAAATCGGCGCCGAGCGCCTAGATCTCTGGATTACCTTGGCGAGCCATTAAAGCCAAGGAAACCCCTACATCCCCTTCCCAATCTCTAAAGACTCATTATTCAACATTGGCGCAGCCGGTAGGATGGCGTGTCAATTTGGAGTCTAAACTTTTGACATAAAGACTCTGAAGAATACTCCACTTCAGAAGCGTCATCCAAACCTACCATTCAAATTTTATATTTTTTATTCTTTCGATTTCCGAATTCGTTTAACCAAAAAAAAAAACACAACAAAATCCTTCTTTTAGATGAGCCAAACTAAGCTGCAAGAAAAAATCCTTGAAAACCCTACAGTCGGGCCCAAGCCAATCAGCTTGGAGGAGTACCGCCGGCGAAGGGGGCAGCCAGAGAAGGTTCCCGAACTAAAAACGAAACCCCCTCTGTTACCCGGAGGAACTTCAAACGCTCAGGTAGAGGGCAAGAAAAGACGTCGGGGTGGCCGCATCGTCAAAAGGCGCCAAGAGCTTGGGAAACTTTACTTCCTCGCCTCTCTTTGCACAGGAGAAGCAAAGAAAGCTTTCCTCGAACAAGCAAAGGCTCTGACTAGGGACAATATAAAAAGAAAAAAAAATTGTATATAATTACACTTCTAAAAAACAATAAAATCAAAATTAAAATGAAATAAAAACAAAAAAAAAAAAATTATATAACTCTTTTTCTTTTGCTGGTTTTCGTGATTGTTTCTCAGTCTTTGGACTCCAACCTAAAGGTTGATGTTATCCTATTGGTAATATTCTTCGGAATATTTTTTCTATCGGTTTTTGTTTGGGTCGTTGTTTATGGATCTCAATCTTCAGCTTGAAGAACTGTTAGAGGAGGTCCAACAACTACATAAAGAAAGAAGGGAACAAGGTGTCGAGATAAAATACTTCAATAACACCCTACTAGGCGAACTCAAAGCGCTAGTGGGTAGAGAAGTATTTGCTCTTAAATTCACCAACACACAGTGGGGACAATTAAGCAAATTAGAAACCACTGATACGATCCTTTTAATCTTCATCGAAACTGTCCAAAGGCAACAAACCGAGCGCGAGTATAAGCTCTCGGAGTTGCAACAGCAATTAGATAAACAAACCAAAACTCTTGACCAATTGGTGACTAACCAAAAAGAGGCTGAACAAATAAACAAACAAGCCGAAGAAACGATCACTGACCTAAAGAACCAACTCACCTTATTTGAAAACAAAACCAGAAAATTTCAAGAAGACATAAATCTCTTGAAAACAAAAGAAAAGCAGTTTCTCGCAAAAGCGAAAAATTTTAAGGCTCAAGAAGCTATTTACATTTCTAAAATTAAAAAATTACAAGGCAAAATAGAAATCCAAAAAAGGGAAACCGATCACATTGAAAAACGGGAAGAAACATCAGAAGTTAAAATCACTGAAAAGATCGAACCCAAATTACAAGCCAAAATGTCTCTGGGTTTCGAAAAACTTTTGAAAATCTCCCAAGGGATCCCCGAATTCGCTGGAGGTACCGACGCAAGGGTAGCCCAGAAATTGCAAACCTTCCTTACATGTATACGTCCTATAATAGAACATATTCCAGAGGAAGATGAAAAACTCTTTCTCCAAATCCTACAAACGAAACTCAGGGAAGACGCTTTAGATTTGGTGCAAACTGCAAAACCAAAAGACTTTAAGGAGTTCGAAGAGACGCTCAATCGAGCATACCTACCAATTGAAGACTACAACGATCTAGTTAATTGTCTAATAACTAGTCGGCAGAGTCAATTCGAAACCTTAAATGTGTATATTGGTAGGTTACGACATTCTTTAACTCAATGTAGAGAAGCTGCCGAAATAAAGTACGGAGAAAGGGCAGATATCGTAAAAACACAGTTATCTGATTTTGCGAAATCAGCCCTAGCATCCGGAGTATCCAATAAACAGCTAGGGCAGTACCTTTTCACCCTGGAAAATAAAAGTTTCGAGGATTTGATACGAACCGCTCTCAGTATGGAAAAACATGTACAGAGAGTTGAGACAATACCGATGATGTCGTGCAATTCAGCTTTCACGGGGCACGAAAGTACCCCTGGGCGAATGGTGCAACAAACACCACCCATCACAAATGAAAATTGAAGGCACAACTATCTATTTTAGTTGGGAAAGAACATACTTCATGGAATCTTAAACTTCCAGCTATACGATTCGCGATGAACACCGCAAAGTGTGAAAGCACTGGGTTTTCACCAGCATTTTTAACATTTGGACGCGAATTACGTACTCCAGATGAAGTTAACCTTGATTTAAAAACCATCATTCAATCAGAAAACTTTGTGCCACAGATAACTCCACACTTACTCAAACTGGCAGAAACCTTAAAAGAAGCAAAGGAGTTATCTGAGAAATCTCAAGATAAGAACAAAGTTTATGCAGATAAAAAACGAAGACCTACTGATAACTTCGAAATTGGCAATAAAGTTCTCGTCAAAACACACCCTATAAGTAAATCATCGAAAGGTTTTACGTCCAAGTTGGCTGCAAAAAGAGATGGGCCATATATAATCTCCGCAAAGAAGGGTTCCACTACTTTCACCATTGCAAAAGAAGATGATCCATCAGTACCATTGGGTACTTACCACGCATCGATACTTACACGTTTTTCGGGTGGTTCAAGTGAACTACCTACTCCTAATCCTATTATATCTTTCAGAAAAAGAGGTAGACCTGCCAATAACATTAATCCCAGTACGAAGACGAACAACCCTAGTTCATGTAATAAGAGAAGGATTACTGATTCTAATATTTCACCAGATCCAGCCACATTCTCGGGACGATCCATGAGGCAGAGGGGGAGATTGTAACACCCATCTTACATCAACAACTTAATATTAATTTTTTTATTTAAACAACATAAATAGTTTTGTAACATGCATAATCATTTTTTGCACACCAATGTATGCAACGTAGTATATTTTTTTTCACACCACTGTAAATAAAAATTGTAACAATTGTAACAGTAAAAGACTCCAGCAAATAGTATAAAAGGCGAAGCAAAAATTGTAACACCAAGCATTCGTTGGAATAAAGTTGTTCAGTAAACATAAAACGTTAGTTGGAGTTGCTTTTCTTTTCTTTCAAAGTTTGCTTTCTTCCTACATTTTTTCTATTAGTCAGTAGACAAGCTGAACTCGTTTGGTCGCTTGGCTCTGATACAGCTTTTTGGAACTAGAGATCCCCATTTGTCGTTCTTTCTTTGAACCAGTAGACAGGCTGAACTCCTTTGGTCGCCTGGCTCTGGAACACTTTCGTGCTCAAACTGTCCGCTGTGCACTTACACACACACACACACTGTTGCGTACAACAACAACGCTTCAGTGCTGTATTTTGTTTACTTAAATTATTTGCGAACGCAACATGCGCTGCAACTGGTTAAGTATAATTGGAAATGGACAAAAGTGTAACTCAATACTTTGTTAAACAACAAAACACAATTTTTCAGCTATAGTTTGCTTAGAGCATTTTTTTGGCGACGTTAGAAGTTCAGGTGGAAACAATAGGCGGGTGCCTTCGTATTTGTTTGTACAAAAAATGCTACTAGAAACATACTTGTGAAGTTCCATTGCCAACTTTAGCTATAGTTCAGATTCCTCAATTAGATTAGTATTATCATCATTTAAGCAGTTCGATAATTGCAAGACCAAATTTTAGTTAATTTTAGTTTTGTTTATTGCAGAAATATTCCTGAAAATTTCTTTTTGAGGGACTATGTTAGAGTTAGAATTTTGTTTGTAGTTAGATTTTTGAATAAAAATTTGAGGGATCCATGTTTTAAAAATAAGTTGCTTTGTGTAAAGCTTCTTTAAGGAATAGAAATAGACAATATGGTTAAAAACAATACCAACTAAATTTTTTTTTATTTATGTATTTATTCATCAAGCAGAGCAATAATGTCTCTTATAGACTACTAAAATTACTTAACAATTAACAAATAACATACCTACAGATTATCCACCAGTGTTCATAAATGATAATAGTTGTTTTTTAAAGCTATCTGCTTAAATACATATTAAAATCAAGTACACTACATACCGAGTTCGCCTGTCTTAAACAACGAGTTATGGGTTCATTATTTCCATAATTAACCCTATGAAAAGGGACATAAAAGAATATATAGTGCCGCAATTCATGGCAAGATGCATGCAAATTAATTAATGATAGCAAATCGGGGCAATTAATTTTGTAATTGATAACATCCCTTACGAACATTACATCAAAATATTTCCTTCGTGGTTCCAAAGTTTGGATGCCTAGTAACAAGCACCTTGAGCTATAAGAAGGCAAATCGACATTCCAACGTAAGATCTTTATAGCTACCCTAGTAAATCTTTTCTGGATTCTTTCAATTCTTGTGGAATGAACTGCATAAATTGGGTTCCATATAGTACAACAATATTCTAATATTGACCTAACATAACTAAAATAGAGTGACCTAAAAGTAAAAGGGTCAGAGAAGTCCTTAGAATTTCTGGAAATAAACCCAAGCATTGAGCTGGCTTTGGCAACTACGTAGTCAATATGGTTAATAAACGTAAATTTTCGATCAAAGATTACACCCAGATCCTTTTTTTGTCTACTCTAGATAAAGAGATTCCTTCAATATTGTAAGGATAGAAGATTGGTGAAAAACCTCTACAAAATGTCATACTCTGACATTTAGAAACATTAAGATGTAGATCATTTATAACACACCAAGCGTACAGCTTGGACAAATCATTCTGCAGATGTATGCAGTCAGATATAGTTCGAATACTTAAAAATAGTTTCAGATCGTCGGCATACATCAGACAAAAACAATTTTTTAAAAGTGATGGGATATCATTAATAAAGATTAAGAATAGGATTGGCCCCAAATGACATCCTTGTGGAACGCCAGAAGTAACTTCAACTGGATCCGAAAGTATATTATTGATCCGGACATATTGAACTCTACCTATTAAATACGATTCAAACCATCTTAGTAAATTAGAGTGAAAACCTAAATTTTTGAGTTTGGAAACTAAAAGCGAATGATTGACTTTATCAAAAGCTTTAGAGAAGTCGGTATACACCACGTCACATTGAAGACCCTTTTCAAGAATGCCTAAGACATAATTGCTGAAAATAGTTAAGTTTGTTGTAGTAGATCTTCCACTAATGAAACCATGTTGCAGAGGAGATATTACTTCTTTAAGAAGGAAAACTAGCTTTTTATAAATAATTTTTTCAAAAAGTTTGGGAATGACAGATATTTTGCAAATGGGACGGTAGTTGGTGACCTCATTTCTCGAGCCAGACTTGAAAATAGGTGATATAAAAGAAATTTTACATTCACTCAAGAATTCACCTTCTCGAAGAGAGCGATTGAAAATAATTTCAAGAGGGATTGCCAAAACAGATGCACATTTTTTTAAAACGACGGGAGCGATACCGTCAAATCCAGGTTGCTTTTCTTCGTTTAATATTTTCAATTCTTCCTCAACTTCACTTGTGCGTACCTGTAGGTCACCAATGTTTATTATTTCGTGTGAAATGTTGACATCAGGTGCATTCCCACTGTCAGGTGGCTTGAATACTGAACGAAAAAAATTGGCAAAGAGATTACAAATTCTTGAGGTATAACTTGAGGTTTCACCTAAATAATGAATTGAATTTGGAATGCCGGTAGAACGTTTTTTATTATTAATAAACATCCAAAAACATTTACTATTTTTTTAGTTTTGTTTCCATACTTAGAACGTATTGATTATAAAGGAACTTGTTTAGAAAATCGAACTGCCTCTGTAACTGAAGATACCTATCATAAAGCAAGCAATTATTATTGGATTGACGAAACAACTTAAAAGCTTTGTTTTTTCTGTTGTTAATATTAATCAATTTTGTATTATACCAATATGGTTTATGTATCGAACTGAAAGAGAATAGAGCTTTCAGGTTCGATGAGAGACGCTTTTTGCTTTCCTGCGAGAAAGCGAAAAGCTATTTATTTAGTCAGTTGCACGAAAGAACTCGACCGAGTCGGGCTAACGAGAGGAAACGGTTTCGTTTTAGTTTTTAATTTAATTGAATAAAGGAAAGATCGTGGTTTTTTGGGCATTGCCTTTTTCCACGTTAAATGATTGTGTTTTTATTTTATTCTTGTTTTGGGTTTATTAATAAGTCCACTGACCTAATGCCGTCGAAAACATTGGTCATTCGAGTAGGATATGTACCAGTGTCGGGAATCGAAAGAAAAAAAAATAATAATAGAAGTTTATGGAAAGAAATACATACATACATATGTATATGGGTAAGAGGCTACGCAAAAATCACGTACGCCACAAAATAACGATAGCATTCGGAGAGAATCGGTAAGTCCGTTTTTTATTTTTTATTTTTATGGAAAGAAATACATACATACATACGTATATGGGTAAGAGGCTACGCAAAAATCACGTACGCCACAAAATAACGATAGCATTCGGAGAGAATCGGTGAGTCCGTTTTTATTTTTCTTCTACTTAATGGACGAGAGAACACTCGATACGACGCGGCAGCTCATTGGAAAAAACCCAATGATGCAGCTGCAAAACAAACCCCGTTAGGGATCTTTTTTTCTTCTTTTTTATTTTTCCCTTCAGCATATAGAACAACAAACTTGTGTGCGGTCACATTACATAAGCCACATCCCGAACGAGAGATACACAAAATGTATAGTACTCGTATGCCAGACTATAAATACACGAGAGATACACAAAATGTATAGTACTCGTATGCGAGACTATAAATACACAAATACACGAGAGATACACAAAATGTACAGTACTCGTATGCGAGACTATAAATACACAAAAACACGAGAGATACACAAAAGGTACAGTGCTCGTACGCGAGACTAAAAACACACAGAGAGATACACATAATGTATAGCGCAGACGGTTCACGCAGTGATGAAGGAGAATATTTATTCAATGTGCGTCGTTCAACGGAGTAAGTTGGTTTTTTTTTTATTTGTGTTCCGAAATTTAAAGACGAATAATTAAAGTGTTACATTTACATAAAATATTTTGGTCGAAAGAGAAGAATAATTGGAAAGATTTAATCTCAGCAATTCAGCTGAATAAATACGATAGACGAAAAAATAAAACAAGTTTTTTGAGAAAATTAAAGGAGAGGTAAGAAAATAATATTTTTTCTTTGGGGTACAGTTTCGGGTGTGTTGTTGCTGTGTGTCGGCAAATTGTCGCCGGTCGATAGAGGAAAGTGTTTTCTCGGTTCGGGAAAAAGAAAATAATGGAAAGAAAATGTGACAAAAACGTTAAATTATTTAGAGGATAGAACAACGTTTTCAAAGCATGTTTATGCGAGACGTTTGTGCGAGAGAGGATAGAACAACGTTTTCAAAGCATGTTTATGCGAGACGTTTGTGTGAGGGGGGAGAGAACAACGTTCTCAAAGCATGGTTATGCGAGACGTTTGTGTGTGAGAGAGCTTGCAAGCAGGAAAGAAAACACAACTAAGACAACACGAGCAGCAGCACACCCCAGGAGCGGATTGAGTCGTGACTTTTTCATTTATAGTTTATTTTTATTTTGGATTGAGTCGGGTCCTTTTCGTTTTATCTTTGAAAAATATTTTTATATTTATTTTTATGTTTTCGCTTTTTTTGTTTCATATAATGGGTGATTTTTTAAGAGCTTGAGAACTTTTTTTTAAAAAAAAACGCATAAAATTTGCAAAATCTCATCGATTCTTTATTTGAAACGTTAGATTGGTCCATGACATTTACTTTTTGAAGATAATTTCATTTAAATGTTGACCGCGGCTGCGTCTTAGGTGGTCCATTCGGAAAGTCCAATTTTGGGTAACTTTTTCGAGCATTTCGGCCGGAATAGCCCGAATTTCTTCGGAAATGTTGTCTTCCAAAGCTGGAATAGTTGCTGGCTTATTTGTGTAGACTTTAGACTTGACGTAGCCCCACAAAAAATAGTCTAAAGGCATCAAATCGCATGATCTTGGTGGCCAACTTACCGGTCCATTCCTTGAGATGAATTGTTCTCCGAAGTTTTCCCTCAAAATGGCCATAGAATCGCGAGCTGTGTGGCATGTAGCGCCATCTTGTTGAAACCACATGTCAACCAAGTTCAGTTCTTCCATTTTTGGCAACAAAAAGTTTGTTAGCATTGAACGATAGCGATCGCCATTCACCGTAACGTTGCGTCCAACAGCATCTTTGAAAAAATACGGTCCAATGATTCCACCAGCGTACAAACCACACCAAACAGTGCATTTTTCGGGATGCATGGGCAGTTCTTGAACGGCTTCTGGTTGCTCTTCACTCCAAATGCGGCAATTTTGCTTATTTACGTAGCCATTCAACCAGAAATGAGCCTCATCGCTGAACAAAATTTGTCGATAAAAAAGCGGATTTTCTGCCAACTTTTCTAGGGCCCATTCACTGAAAATTCGACGTTGTGGCAGATCGTTTGGCTTCAGTTCTTGCACGAGCTGTATTTTATACGGTTTTACACCAAGATCTTTGCGTAAAATCTTCCATGTGGTCGAATAACACAAACCCAATTGCTGCGAACGGCGACGAATCGACATTTCACGGTCTTCAGCAACACTCTCAGAAACAGACGCAATATTCTCTTCTGTACGCACTGTACGCATTCGTGTGGTTGGTTTAATGTCCAATAAAGTAAACTGAGTGCGAAACTTGGTCACAATCGCATTAATTGTTTGCTCACTTGGTCGATTATGTAGACCATAAATCGGACGTAAAGCGCGAAACACATTTCGAACCGAACACTGATTTTGGTAATAAAATTCAATGATTTGCAAGCGTTGCTCGTTAGTAAGTCTATTCATGATGAAATGTCAAAGCATACTGAGCATCTTTCTCTTTGACACCATGTCTGAAATCCCGCGTGATCTGTCAAATACTAATGCATGAAAATCCTAACATCAAAAAAATCACCCGATATTATTTTTAAACAAGAAAAATCCGACCCGATTCTCCTTATATATATTATTTTCAGCATTTATTCTTTCAGCAATTAATCTGTCCATACAATTTAATGACATATGTTTTTATATAATTAAAGGAAAGAACGAGAGATGGAGCCAGTCGAAGAAAATTATGGCTACCTTTTCCAGGCGGCTGTTAACGCCATCGAGAGGATGGTATCATTTTGCCGTTCCGAGAGGTTGGGTGTCTGCCCAAAGGAAGGAGTTGCCGTAAGACTGGAGGCCTTGGGAGAGTCATGGGCCCAGCTAAAGGCAATGGAGAGAAGGCTGGTGCCAGCGGACGATCCGCTTAAAACAGCCGAAGTCGAGAGGAAGGTGGCGGAGGCCGAGGAGTCATACTTCAGCGCCTCAGCCATCCTTAAGGAGAGGGTCAAGGAATTGACGCCGAGAGAGGGGGTGGACGCGCCGCAGATCGCCGTACAGGTGTCAATGCCATTTTCGCAGCATGACGTGAAAAACACCTGGGGGAGTTCGATGGCGTCATCACGAAGTGGCAGGGATTCCGGGACAGATTCATTGCGGCCGTCCACGAGAATAAGAGCATCTCGCCTGCGTATAAATTTGCGTACTTGAAGGGCTCCTTAACTGGAAAGGCAGCTCGGACGCTGGGAGAGTGGCAGCTCACAGAAAGCAACTACGCTGAGGCATGGCAGCGCCTCAACGACGTATATAGTCGACAATACGCCACCTGTAGGGAGCTGCTTCGGCAGTTCTTCAAGCTACCATCGCTGATGGAGCATCCGCGAGCTGCAGATTTGGAGAGAATGTCAAATGTAACACATGAGACAATGCGGCAGCTGAAGGCCCAGGGTATCCCCACGGAAAGCTGGGACATGATTGTGGTCCACATGCTCCATGAAAGAATGGATGGAGAAACGGCCTGCAAGTGGGAGGAGAGCAGGACTTCAGAGCAGCCAACTGTGCGAGAGATATGTGCCTTCCTGGAGAAGAGGGCAACAGCCTTGGAGAGTGCCCAGAGTGTCCGACGAAGGGAAGCGCCGATGCCATCAACATCGGCTGAGGCCCTAGCAAGGGCATGGAAAGAGGAGAGAGCCAATAAAGGAGGAAAGAAGAAGCCATGCCAAGCTTGCGCTTCCATGGACCATCCAATTTGGACATGTCCAGATTTTTTAGCTTTGAGCTTGGCAGGACGATACAAATTCGTCCAATCGAGAGGGGTTTGTGCCAACTGTTTGAAGACAGACCACATGCCGAAAGACTGTTTCCAGGGACCCTGCACTAGGTGCCCTGGAAGGCAGATGCACAACAGCGAGCTTTGTCCCATCAAAGGCGGAAAGAAGAGCGAGGCAGCGCTTCCAATTCAGCTGCAGTCAAGGAAACGGCAAACTGCCGCTCAGAGAGAGAGAAAGGAGAGAGGGGATTGACTAGAGGTCGTCCCAGCTAAGCGCCCGAAGACAGACAAGAGAGTTACTAGGAAAGAAGGAAGAGCGAGAGGGTAGGATAGTAAAAATGAAGAATCCTGTGATTCTAGCGAAAAAATTCAAAATCATATTATTCCGAGAGTTTTATTGATAGGGAAAGAGAAGGTCAGACACTTATGCCGACGGCACAAGTTATGATCAGGATAGAAGGGAAAGATTATGGTCCCGTACGGGCCCTGTTAGATACTGGAGCTCAACCGAATTTGGTGAGTTACCAGCTAATGGAGAGATTGGCGCTTGACAAAAGGCAAGCGGCGAGAGAGGTCGTAGGTATCAAAGGGGAACCACTTCATATCAAGTACTATACAAGGCTCAAGGTTGGGCCATGGTTTAATTCACAGATTACGATAGAGCAAGAATTCTGGGTGTTGCCACAGCAAGAGAAATGGCAGCCGATGACTTTAGCGTCTGAAAGGAGACGCCCGGTCGAATTAATACCACAGGGTTCTCCATTGGCTGACCCCGAATACTGGAAAGGTGCGCAAATTGATTTGATACTTGGATGTAGATTCATAGCAGAAATGTTTGCTTCAACCATGGAAAGACAGGCAGCTGGTATGCTGTGCATGGAGACTATATTTGGCAAAATAGTTCTTGGACAGATGAAAGAGTGAAAGGATATGACAAGAGCCCAGCAGGCATACGTTGTATCGCCAAGCAATGAAGAGCTGCACGCAGCACTGAAACAATTGTGGACTCTCGACGAAGTTGGCAACACAATTTCGAGATCAAGAGAAGAAGAGTTGGTAGAGAAAAACTTTATTGACACGTTTAGGAGAGACAACTCTGGAAGATTTATTGTCACGATTCCCCTCAAGGAATCAGGAAAGAATATTGGCACTACTGAGCTCGCAGCCAAGCGTAGGTTCTTTGCTCTGGAAAGAAAATTAGAAAGAGATGCAGATTTGAAAGAGAAGTATGTAAACTTCATGAGAGATTACGAGAGAATGGGGCACATGACACAAGTTAGTGGTATGTCCCGTGGAGAGATCGTCTATCACATACCGCATCATTGTGTGACGAAGAAATTCCGAGTCGTCTTTGACGCAAGCTGCAAGACCGACAAGGGGATCTCACTCAATGAAGTGCAAATGATAGGAGAGAAGTTACAAAAGGATCTCCACGAGATTCTGATGCGATTCAGAAGGCACAGGGTGGCGATTAGTGCAGACATCAAGATGATGTTCCGCATGGTAAGGATTGCGAAAGAACAGTGGGATCTTCAGCGTACATTCTGGAGAGAGAGCCCACAGGAAAGACTGAGAGAATACTGGCTCACTGTAGTCACGTATGGAATGGCATCGTCAGCGCACAATTCAGTACGAGCGCTGATGCAGTGTGCCAAGGAGGCAGAAAGAGTGTTTCCCAAAGCATCCAAGGCAATCATAGAAGATTTCTACATGGATGATTGTGCGACGGGAGCAGATTCAGAGAGAGAAGCGATAGAACTGTCAAAAGAAATTGACTCTGTGTTAAAAGGTGCAGGGTTTGAACTAAGAAAATGGAAATCAAACTCGAGAGCACTAGTGAAATATATGGAATTCGAAGATGTTCTGTTCCAGGAAGAGGATAAGACATCGATACTTGGGTTAAAATGGCTATTGCGTGAAGACCAATTCACCTTTGTGGTCAAAACCCCCAATACACAACAAGAGCTCATGACGAAGAGAAAAATCGTAAGCTGTATTGCTCAGCTATACGATCCTAATGGCTTCATTTCGCCAGTCACAATTAGCGGCAAGATCCTCATTCAAGACATATGGCGTCTGAAGACTGATTGGGATGAAGAACTTCCGAAAGAGATATTGGAAAGATGGACAGAATTCTGGAAAGAGATTGTCTTCTTGGAAGACATAAGGATAGATCGATGGATTGGAGCAACCTCAAGAGTACGGAAAGAGATCCATGGATTTTCAGACGCGTCCGAGAAGGTGTATGGAGCGGTTATTTATGTTAGAACCGAACAGCCAAATGGAGAGACATAGTCCACGCTATTGACAGCAAAAACGCGTGTGGCACCATTAAAGACAGTGACAATACCACGTCTCGAGCTTGCTGCGGCGGAATTGCTAGGAAGACTGGTTGTCGATGTAATGAAGACGATGGAATGGAGAGGGGTGGAGTATCACCTATGGACAGATTCTCTCGTGGCATTACACTGGATCAATAAAATGCCATGTGAGCTGAAGACATTCGTCGCAAACAGAGTTGCATCCATACAAACAAATACCGAGATCGAAAGATGGAGACATGTTGGGACGAAAGACAACCCAGCAGACCTTCTAAGTAGAGGAGTGAAGCCGTCGGCGTTAATCAAGAGTCGACTATGGCTGCACGGACCAGAGTGGTTCATACAACCCAAATCGATTTGGACATCTGAAAAGTTTGTGCCAAATGTTTCAGATGGGGGGAGGGATGAGATGAAAGTGCTTACGATAATGAAGTTTTCAGAACCATTATCGATGCGTACGAAAGATGGAAAGAGTGTGTCTATAATTGAATACTCACACACGCTTAATAAAGCGATAGGTATAATAGGGTTTATATTTCGGTATGTCAATTCACTAAGAGCAAGGGTAAAGCGACGGATAGAGGAGGAAAGAAAATATGGAAAGAATCATAGGCGCTCTAAGCGTCTGAGGGAAAGAAGCGAAAGAACATGTATTCAGCTGACATCTGTTGAAAAGAGTCAGGCAATGGATCATGTGTTACGGAGAGAACAGGAAAGATATTTTGGGAGAGACATTTCATGTTTAAAGAAAGACAGGTGTTTACCGGAAAGAAACAATATAGAATCTTTGAAACCCATACTGGATGAGAAAAGCATTCTAAGGGTTGGAGGACGTTTGGACAGAGCAAATATGAGATACGAGAGGCGACATCCAGCAATCGTACCTAGTGGTTCACGGTTGGCATGGCTGATCATGGATAGCGCTCATACAGCGACAAAGCATGGAGCTGTGCAGGTCATGATGCAACATATACGCGAAAGATTCTGGATCCCAAGACTCAGAAGTGAATTGAGAAGATTTTTACACAAATGTGTGGTGTGTGTCCGATACAACCATCGTTTCGAAACGCAACTGATGGCGGACTTGCCGAGAGAGAAAGTAACACCAGGAAAGCCATTTCTGCATTCAGGGGTAGACTATGCAGGACCCTTTGAAATCAAAACGATAGATAGAGCTGGCGAGCAGATCGTAAGGCAGAAGTGCTGGGTGTCCGTCTTCGTATGCTTAAAGACCAGAGCCGTACATATTGATGTGGTGTCAGATCTAACATCAGTAGCATTTATCGCTTGTTACGAAAGATTTATTGCCCGGAGAGGAAGATGCGAGAGAATTTATAGCGACAACGGCACTGCCTTTGTTGGTGCAGCGAAAGAGTTGCGAAAAGCAAAAGAGCTCTGGCATGGAAAGGAGACGCTCGACTTTGTCGGCGCAAAGGGGACAGAATGGAGGTTCATGACTCCAGCGGGACCGCATCAAGGCGGGATCTACGAAGCAGCAGTCAAATCGATGAAGTTTCATCTCAAGAGAGTAGTGGGCCTGCGGGTCCTAGGGTATGAGCAATTCCTGACTCTTTTGGTAGGAATTGAGGCCATTTTGAACTCAAGGCCGCTGCAAGCGTTAAGTGACGATCCAGGCGACTTGCAGGCGCTAACGCCGGGACATTTTTTGGTTGGCGAACCATTAGTCCTGCCACTGCCGTTTTTGACCAGCGAATTACCGAATTCTCATGGGGTAAGGCTTTGGAAAGAACGAAAGACAATGCTTTCACATTTTTGGACAAGATGGAGAGAGGAGTACTTAGTAACTCTGTTGGAAAGAAAGAAATGGAGAAGAGAGAAGCACGGTGTGAAGGAGGGACAACTATGCGTGATCAAAAGTGAGAACTTCCCACCATCAGCTTGGGCTTTAGGACGAATCCTGAAGGTAGTAAGAGGGAAAGACGGTCTTGTCCGGAACGTAGTGATCCAGACTGCAACGAATCAGCTAACGAGGCCAGTGCAGAAGATCTGCATATTACCAACGGGGAAAGATGACGAGAGATAAATAATTATATATATGTAATCATGTAATATTTAAGTTAGTTATAGAAAACGATAAATAATGTGCGAAAGTGGTAGAAAACCTTAGGTTTTCGCCGGGACTGTATCGAACTGAAAGAGAATAGAGCTTTCAGGTTCGATGAGAGACGCTTTTTGCTTTCCTGCGAGAAAGCGAAAAGCTATTTATTTAGTCAGTTGCACGAAAGAACTCGACCGAGTCGGGCTAACGAGAGGAAACGGTTTCGTTTTAGTTTTTAATTTAATTGAATAAAGGAAAGATCGTGGTTTTTTGGGCATTGCCTTTTTCCACGTTAAATGATTGTGTTTTTATTTTATTCTTGTTTTGGGTTTATTAATACAGTCCACTGACCTAATGCCGTCGAAAACAGTTTAGATGATGATTGCCGGAGAAATTTAGGAGTATACAAATCTATTGCGTCTTTAATTAAATAGTTAAATTTATCAAAAGCTGTAACTACTTTTAAGTTATTTAAAACAGGCACCCAGTCGATACTACTAATACAATTAGAAATCTCATTAAAATTACATTTATTGAAATTGTATTGTTTGTCAACAACGGAAGTTTGTTTTAAATATTTATAAAATGTTAAGCTCATACAGAGCGCTAAATGATGTTCAGAATTTGGTAAAGGCGGTGGCATGGGACTGTCGATACTCACACTAAATTCGTTATCTATAAAAACAAGATCAAGAAAACGATTCAATTTATTACGAAAATTATTTATCTGTTTGAGTCCAACTTCAGCTAGAGTATCAACAACCACACTTTCACACTCACTAGTAACATTAAATGGAATTAAACAATTTTCATCAGAATCTAACAGCCAGTTTATATTTGGTAAATTAAAATCACCTAGGATTATAATATGCTGATTTTCTTTAAGATTATTAATAATAAAAGAGCAATTATCGATATGAGTTTTATACAATTCAAATTAACTTTTTGGTGGAATATAACTAATAATAACATAAACATCATGAATATTATCGGCGGTTACTCGTACCTACAATCAGCTGGTCTATGTCTAATGCAGAATTATTTTCGATAGTTGAAGATGGCAAATCCAAAAGCATACACAAGAGAGATGAACGAATGGCAAGCAATACCCCACCACCCCTGTTCAACCCAGTTGTATGTTGACATCGATCTTTGCGAAAAACGTTAAACAGCTGGTTGTCAAACATTTCTGCATTGTAATGGTTCTTAGAGAGCCATGTTTCAGTGAGTGCAAAAATATCGAATTGTTGTGATGAGGATAAGAGAAGAATATTGTTCATTTTTATTCTTAATCCACCAACGTTGTGGTAGAAAATTAAAAATTGAGAGGTGTCACTTTTAGGTGAAGGGAAGGAGAATTGATCGGCTGGAGGCGGGTTAGCAATAATTATATTGTTGCGATTTTGTTTTGTCGATGTTCTTCGTTTTTTGGCGATGGAATGAACATTTTAACTCGCACATATTCAGGCCAGGCAGATGGGTTCATTACAGCATCGAGATTGTTTGCAGGAACGCATAATTTAAAGTTTACAAAAGATAATTCACTGAGAACAGCATCTTTCTTTGTTAATTTAAAACATTTAAACTTATAAGAGGGGATATTAGTATTCTTGGATATGTGATTTATAATTGATTCTGGGTCTGTATCACTCACAAATCTAGAGATATGCAACCATTTGTTATCAGGCACAACATTTAGATCTGAGTTAATGTTTGTTCCATAAACACTTGAGATGGGACGACGAGAACGATTTTTTTTGTTGACTTTGTTTACATTTAAGTCAGAGTTGTTGTTATTACTTAATAAAGAGGGATCACCTTCAGAACCGGAGGCATGTATTTGATTCACTGTTTGAAGCTGGTTTTCATTGGTATTTTGGTTCACGGCACCAGAGTATGATGCATCATTTGGTTCCAAGAGATCGTTTATAAGTACCTCCGCAGAGCTTTTAAGTAAATCGTTGGTGTTTGATTTATTGAGTTCGAGGGGAACATTTACTGATTCAGCACCGATATGGGAGAGAATATCACGCATAGAACTAATTTCTCTTTTTAAATCACTGATACAATTTGAAAGATCCGTAAAGCGGTTTAAAAAGGTTGAGAAATTTAAATGAGAACAAGTGTTACATTGCTATGAAAAATTTTTTGATTTTGATAAAATATTTGATTCTTCCACGGTAATTCCAACACAATCTTTATGAAAATATTGACCACAAATTGACCTGCACACAACTATGTCAGATCTTTTAAGTTTGTCATTGCATTTAGAACAAGTTTTAGACATTTTGAGAAATTGAATTATGAACTTTAGAAGAAAAGCAACACAAAAAAAAAACACCGTCGACAGAATAATGAACTTAGTCACAGCGTATAAAGGCGACGACAACAGAGGATTAAAAGTCATTTACTTAATGTGTGTTGACTTTGAATTGCCAAAAAAAAAAAAAAAAACTATTGTTTATGTATATTTTCTTCTATGTTCTGCATTTATAAAATGTAATCTACGGTAGTATTTATTATGTTAAGAAAAACAAAAACATTTACGTAAAACTCATTCACTTTTTTTTTCATTATCAGCATTTTTACTAAACATACCCTTCAAACAATAATAAGTAAACTTGAGCTTTGGTAATGTTATAGATAAGGTATTTTTCGCTTATAACTCTTTCTTTAAATTTAATATTTATTAATCAATATCAAATTGAAAAATAGTTGCAAGCTTTAATTATGGAGAAAAATAAACTATTAATATACTTGGATTAATTAAATTGATACAGATTTTAATTACTTTACGAAAATTTATTAGAATTTAATTAATTGCGCTCGCACCCTTAACTTGATGGTTCTTCGAACGCATCTTTGATACAAAAATCCGAGGTTAATTATGAAATTTTGAGAATTTCGTAGTGATTTTTGTAAATTAGTGAATTAATTATAATAAACTGATGTTGAACATGCTTTTTTTAAGACAAAAATGTACATTGGTTCGCTATCAACAAAATGACTGCAAAATTAAAGCTTAAAACTGACTTTTTTAACTAACTTTTTGGTACTCTCATTCTCATTGCGTTCGATTGAGAGTAATATCATTCGAATATGAAGTGAAATTAATTACTCTAGTTAGGTGCGAGAACAATGAAGATTTAGAAACAATTTTAAATTACGCATTTAGAGAAATATTAGTTAGTTATTTGAAGTCAGTTTTACTCATTAAGTAAGTAAAATAAATTAGGTGGCGCAATTGTCCAATTAGAACTAGGACCTAGAAACATACATATGTACATACAACTCTGAAAGCACTTTTTTTTGTTTTTTAGATTAGATTTTTATTTCCAAGATAAATAATATAACATTTCTAGTAAATAATTAAATAAATAAAAGTAAATCACATAATTTGTGAAATAAGTGTAGATACAATAATTCCTAATACGAGTATATGTATAACATTATTTACAGAGTGATTATACAAATTTATTAGTGGAAATAATAAAGGATGCATCCTGTAGTAGAAGACTAGTAGCGGATGCATGCATATAAATTAACAAATTTAAAAATATACATATATGTTCAACAATTGACAATTGTGGGGTGAATCATTATGATGAAATATATTTAAGATATGTTGTTGACATTTTTCTTTTAATTTTTTGTACTAAAATGAATCACCTTAAAGTATCTATGAGGACAAATATTTTATAAAACAATATGCTAATTACATAGATTTTGTATTGTTTATGAAATTCTATATTATTATTGAAAAATTATCTGTTTAACAATATTTTTTTTTAAGTACATTCGCTTCTTTTATTTTTAAAAGTATTAATTTTGAATTAGATTTGTATATTAAGTAGATTATTAATTTCACAAAGATCAAAATTAAACAGTCATAATTTTATTTTTTTATTAAATACAAATGATGAACGGATGCTACGAATCTCAAGAGGTAGCTTGTTAAAAATTCTGGGTGCTACTGAGGAGTAAAAGTTTAGAAAGCAACGATTGTTGTGAGGTGGTACTTGAGCAAGAAAACTTTCCTGACTTCGAAGCCTGTAAGAAGTTAAGTTCTGATTAAGAAGGTTACCACTTCTAAAGAAAACAATTTTTAAGACTTTATAAAAATAAAGGTGCTTAAGCGGAAGAATCTTTGATCTTAAGAAAAGCTCAAAACTATGCTCACGCCGTTTTTTGTTCCAGATAATCCTTAGAATATGTTTCTGTACAACCAATAAAGGTTGCATATTATAGTTAAACGAACCTCCCCAACAAACAAGCCCATATTGCAACTTCGATTGAACCAAGCTATAATAAACTGTTTCAAGGAGTTTTCGCGAAGCGAATTTTCTAAGATGGTACAAAATAAAAGTCATAGACAAAAGATACTTTTTCAATTTTGAAGTATGAGCATTCCAATTTAATTTAGTATCAATCAATAAACCGAGATACTTATACTCAGATACATGTTCGATTGTAAAGCATTTAGAAGAGCAGTTAAGACTCACATTGAAACTCAGGTCACTGTTGGATAGAGTGCATACATTTTTGCTAACTCCAAACTTTTTACAATCCGAGCTATGGAATATGAATTTAGGGAAGGAAAGAGAAAAATAGGATTCATTAAAGAACATTAGCTTAGTTTTATCACTTATGACAAGCTTATGCATACCGAACCAATGCCTAAGAACCTCTAAATCGTAATTAATATCAGCTATTAAGTCTACAATGGAATTATTCGAATATGTACAACCAATATCATCAGCGAAACCTGTTGCAGAACCCTTCAAGTCGAGGTAAAAGATAGAATTTATATATATTAAGAATAAAATGGGACCTAGAACCGAGCCTTGGGGAACGCCAATATCTATATCTAAAGGTTCACTGAACGAATCTCTTATTTTAACTCTTTGTCTTCTACCCTTAAGATATGAACAAAACCATGATAATGAATCCTCTAAACCCAAGTTTTTCAATCAAATGCCTTGGTAATATCAATATAGATAGCAGCTGTGAATTTTCTACTGTTAAGACTGGTATAGATCTGGCTGCAAAATTGAAGAAGTGCGTCTTCCGTTGATCTGCCCGATCTGAACCCAAACTGATTGATACTAAAAAAGTTAACTTTATCCAAATACGATACAATTCTGACTTTCATCACTTTTTCAAAAAGTTTAGAAAAAACAGGAAGGAGAGATATTGGCCTATAATTATTAAGATTTTTAGAATCACCTTTCTTAAAAATTGGTATAACCTCAGCCATTTTTAAGCTGTTTGGGAAAATTCCACTATAAACACAATTATTAAATATATGGGCCAATACATCAACGACATTTAAAAGCGATACTTTTCAAAAAATTGTTAGAAAAACTGTTTTGGTTTGCAGAATTTGAGCTATCCAGGAAATTAATAATTTTATATAGCTCATAAGAAACGATAGGCTGAAATAAAAAACTGTGTTGAGACCCATTTTCTTTACTAAAACAATGTCTTGAACAGAAACTTTCGCTTAAGGTTGTAAAGCTAGCAGTCTTAAGCGTATCGAGGGCAACCCCTGTGAAAAAATTGTTAAATATGTTAGACATATCTGAAGAAGAGTGAATTTCTTGGTCCAAATAGTTTATAATATTGGGTGAATCAAAAGAAACATTCCTTGAAAAAATTTCATTAATGATGCCCCACTCTTTTTTGAGATCGCCTTTAGCTATTTCAAATTTTTGAGAATAGTAGTGTTCTTTACACAAGGTTACCTGAGCAGCAACTTCCTTTGATAACTCTGAATATTTTTTCTGCAGACATAGATTATTAGGTTGTTTTCTACATTTAGAGTGCAACTTATTCTTCCTGTGTATTTTACCTAATAAATTATCTGACATCCAAGGCTTCAATTTATGCAGTCTACGAACTTTTTCTGTATTTGATTTAAGGCATATTTTAACATGATCATCTAAAACCTTAGAAAACAAATCAAATGCAAGAGAAGGATCATTTTGTGCGTAAATTTCAGACCAATTTTCATGATGTAATCGATTATTTAAAGAACTAAAATCAATATTTTTTGATGTTTGAGTATTAAGGCTACGAATATTTGTTTTCGGTTCCACAGATTTAAGCTGAAATAAGAGACTTGTCATACAATGATCAGTTATTTTAATGTCTAATATAGAACTTGTGATAGCAAAAACTGATTTTCTATCCAAACGAGCAAAAATATGATCTAAACAAGTTTTAGAAATTTCCGTTAATCTTGTAGGTTCATTAATGCATGAAACTAAGCCATAAGCCGACATTAAGGAGAGATAGTTATCAGTAACTGAATTCTGAGTTAAAATGTCAATATTCATATCGCCCAAGATCACAACATTACTACAAGATTCATCTCAATAAATGAGAAAGCTCTTCCACAAAAACATCCTTACTTCTATCATGATGTCTATAGATACATATAAAAACAAAATTTTGAGCATGTACAGTGCAATTAACTCTTAATATGTCAGAACTTAACAACACAGGGGTAGAAATTAAACAGTTCTCACAAAAACCATCCCTTATAAAAACTGCAACACCTCCCGAAGCATATGAGTTATTACACTTAGTATGAAGTTTGTATCCTGGAATATTAAAAAAAGCACCTTCACCATCGTAGATCCAGATTTCTGATAAAAAAATAAGATTAGGCTTAAAGCGAAAAGATTCTAAATGAGTCACGAACAGATCAAAATTTGTTCTTATGCTTCTAATATTTAGGTGTATGATTATAAAATTAAAGTTATTATCCTCACTAGAAATTAACTTATTGAGAGCTTCTTTATCATAATGAATGCAAAAAGAATTTTTTACAATATAATCAAAATTATTGTTTGCTAAATTAAAACTGGACATGATAAAAGGAAAGTATAAATATAAACGTATGCACAGATTGTTTAAGATAGTTTGGATAGATCATCAAAACAAGAAATACGGATAGAAACATCTTCATAATTTTTTTTTTATAAGTATAACCCCATTATTAACCCAAACATATTTAAAATGTTTTTCTTTTTTAAGTTTTTTAGCTCTATTCAATAGTAATCTATTAAAATTGGACAGTGTTTCGTTAATATATATAGGCTTATTACCCCATTTATCTCCAAAAATATTAGTTGATAACTTAATTTTTCTTTTGGCTTTAATTATGTTTCTCTTACTTTCAATAGACTTAAGTTTTAATGTCACTATATTCAGCTTGGTATCCAGCGATGAATGTTCCTCATAAGAGTTTTTTTGATCTGCAGGCGACTTCTTATGAATAGATTTTACATAGCATGTCTTTACATCATTCTCAGTCACATTTTCTTCTAAAACTTCCGAAACAATCTTGATGGCGGACTTCAAAGCATTATTCTTGTCTACATTTGGAATGCCAACAATGTCAATGCATTTATGATAACGTTGCTGCTGCAAATAGTTAACAACTTGTTGCAAATCATTTAGCTTGCACTCAAGTACATTTTTTTCTTCTTGTAATGTGTTGATGAGCAGCAACGCTTCGGAGTTCACTCGTCTCAGAGAAATAATTTCGTTATATACCACCTCAAGAGTGACGTGTGCGGGTGGGGAGATATCTACTTCTTTTACGACAGCAGGTGGAGGCGAATTAGCATGTACATCAGTTGGCGATGATGACGAAGCATGCGAAAGAGAATCAACAACTTTGTTTGGAGTGTGGTTGCAAGGCGGAGAGCGAAGGGATTTACGTCTTTGTCTACTGCATGCATCACAGCGAAATGGAGTATTGTTTTTCTTCATATACGCAAGATCACTTTGCTTCAGATTAACGCAATTTAATGCAATACCACTTCACAGCCAACACATTTCACTCCCTTTCCACGTCCCTCAACTTCTCGACCACACAAACAAGGCATTTTAAAGAACAGTTTATGCAAAATCAAATATTATTTATTTTGTATATAGTAGGTAATTATATCGACAACAGATAAAACTTCAAAGCTCAGACAAGTTAAATAATGAGTGTGTATCCCACAACTGTCAGTTGACGACTTTTCATGACAATTTTCAGCGTTTATCGACTTCGTTGCCAACGTTACCTGAGATTTTTTTTATTCATACCTATCAATGTATAGAAGGTATGCATATACAATACATTTAATTGTATGTGGTTTAGATTAGTTAGCAGAAAATTGTATTCATTTGATTTTCTATTTTTGTGAAATCTGAAAATTTAAAAGCAACGTTTTCAAATTAAAGTTGTGATAAAATGCTTCGTTGCCATA
This sequence comes from Eupeodes latifasciatus, assembly GCA_920104205.1. Classification (NCBI taxonomy): domain Eukaryota; kingdom Metazoa; phylum Arthropoda; class Insecta; order Diptera; family Syrphidae; genus Eupeodes; species Eupeodes latifasciatus. The sequence continues at coordinate 246,202,070 of OV049924.1, forward strand.
TTTTGAATTTTTCCATAGCAAATACATTCGATGTAGGTTTTTTTTAAGTTTATATTTTTTATTGTAATGTGGGTAGTGGGTGGGTAGGTATGTAGAATTAAGTATTAAGGAGGGTAGGTTGGTGTGTATTAAGCAGAATTGTAAGGACTTAAGTCGTTTCGTGATTGGAGTTATATTGACTCAAGCTAGAATTAAACAATCAACTTAAAATGTCAACGCGTTGACTCTCTGACGTCATAAAAACATCTAAACTTTCTGTGTCAACGCACCGTCAACGTTCACAGCGTCAATGCTTAAGACGTTGACTATCACATGATTAGACAAAATAATATTTATTTAAGCCAACGTTATTTTTATTTTTTCATATTAGGATGTGAAAGAATGTTAAAATTGGTACAATGTAAGTATATAACATAATTATTGTGTAGTTTTTAATTGTAGTCTACAAATAACTTCAGACTCTTTTCTTTAATATTTTGCAGTGCGAAACAACTGTGTTAAAATTGGAAAAATTGAGAATTTTTGCATATGTACCTATTTGCAAACATATTTTCCTATATTTATCCTTTTGGAAGCAGATAGGTCCAGGGTTAGGTACATGAATAAGTACGATAGTATCTGTTTAGGTTGGCCGGTTGTTGCGTAGATAAAAATGTAAGGCAATTTCTAGGGAATAATTGTATTAAATTAATTTATTAAACCAAAAAAGTAACAAAATTAATTTAAGAACCTACAATCCTCCTCACCCTCATTTTGGTTGTTTCAAAAAACGGACAAATAGCTAAAGATAGTGTAATAGCTTTTTGCATTCTTGGGAAAAAGGGCATAATACAAAAAATCCTTTTTAAGTAAAAAAAATTTAAAATTATTGCCTCCTAGACTTAACTTGATTTAATGAAAAAAATGGTAGTTAAATTTAAAATTAAGATTTTCTCCAAAATTGAGATAAAATTTTCATTTATTTCAATTTTTTCATTATTTTAAACTATTGATTTTCACGTGCAGTTCAATGTTCGTTTGAACTAAAATGACACTTTTATGTATGAATATGTAAATTGAAATGAAATATTATCGTTTACACGGCTTTTTAAAATGGGTTTGCATGTTTGTCAGGTGTAATTAATTATTTAAATAATCACGTTACAAAAAATGCCATTCTAATTTTAGGGAAATTAATTTTAATTTTCATCTCAATTATTATTGATTTATTTGTATGGTGCTGTCAGCACAACTAAAAAGAGTTTTTAAATAAGTGACAATAAAAGCTGTTATTTGAACATGAACATATTTTCAATATATATTAAAAAACAAAAAATGCTGGGATGCGACCCACACTGAAACTTCCCATTCACACTAAAAAAAATATTTTGAATATGATTAAATTCTTTGATTTCAAAATCTATTTTTTAAACGAGATTTCAGTCAAAAAACAACTTTTACCAATTTTAGACTATTTGCGTACAATTTTTTGTAGATTTTAATTTTTTATAAAAGAACTGACTGGATTTTTATAAAAATAGCTGAATGTCAAAAATAATATTTTTTGTGAGATAAAATTATTTTGAAGCGAATGTTTCTAATTTTTGAAAAGATATTTGAGTTGAAAGGACATTTTTACCAAGTTTTAGTATTGTTTTTTTTAGTTTTTTTATTTTTTGTCCAAAAACTGCTAATTCGATTTTTCTCATAATTTTACCAGATGTTAAAAACGTTATTTTTAGTTGCATACACTTATTTTGGAGATAAAATCATTTTTTGTTCGTAAAATATTCGAGGGGACAAATATTTGTTTTTAGTTTTTTTTTGATTTACAAAAACTGTTTTTTTTTCCAATAATATACTAGTTTGATATCACGTTAGGGGAGAGTACGATAACTTTGGCGACAAAGTTTAATGACGGATTTGTATAGAACAGTTAAAAACAAGCATTTTTTACTATGGGAGGGGGGTCTATCTCCCCCTCTTTAGGCGGTAGGGGCAATTTAAAAAAATATGTACATTAAATGAAAAAAAAATAATTAAAAAATAACGGTAATACTTACAATTAAGTATTATACCTTTTTTAAAGCCAACATTTTTGTCTTTTAGCTTGTTTTTAAATCAAGTCAAAACTATGCATAGTTTTTGAAAAAAAATTGTTTTAAACTAAAAATGTATGCAAACAAAATTAAAAAAAAAGGTTTAAAGTGTAGTTTTTCAAAACTTTCAAATTATCAACTGTTTTTTTTTAGAATTCATTGCTCTTATTTGTTTTTGATCAAAAACTGAAAACTAGATGACTTTATGTCTTCTAGTTCTTGAGAAAATTGAAAATTACCAAAAAAAATATTATTAACGTAGTCTTATTTTGATAGTAATAATCGAATATGGATTAAGATACACCTAGGGTAAATTAATTTTTCTTAAATCCAGCTTATTTAAATGCAAAAGAAACTTTGCATGCACCCCATCTTGCACCCACCGAACCTTGCCCCTCCCCCCCTTTCACGCACTCCAACTTGCACCCACCCCAAATCCTATAGTGTTCCCAAGCAGGGGGGTTGCAGGGGGGCAGCATGCCCCCCTTACAGATCCCACTGTTGCATACACCCAAACTCGCACACACCTTACTGTTGCATACACCCAAACTCGCACCTACCATTGTTACTATCAAAATAAGACCACTCAAGCAAAAAAAAAGAATTAAATTAAAATAGTAGTTGTGGTTATTTTCAATTGTCTCAAAAACTAAAAGACATAAAATCATCTAGTTTTCAGTTTTTGATCAAAAACAAATAAGAGCAATAAATTCTGAAATAAAAACAATGGTAGATAATCTTGAAGTATTGAAAAATTACGCTTTAAACCTTTTTTAACTTTTTTTACTCAAATTTTGAGTTGAAAATCAAATTTTTCAAAAACTACGCATAGTTTTGACTTGAATTAAAAACTGGCTAATAAAACAGAATGTTGGCTTTAAAAGAATGTATCGTACTCGTGCCTCACGTTACAATATAATATAAAATTTAGCTCAAGTCGCTAGTGCATTTATTCACCTTTTTTTTTTGTTTTTAGTTGTATAACAAAATATATTTGAAGTCAATATCTCCATTTTTTCTTGAGCTATGAACGACGAAAAAAGTTCCAGAACTTACGGAAGTACGGACGCACGGACGTACGTACACACACACGCACAGACATCTCTCTAAAAATCTTTTATTTCGACTCTAGGGACCTTGAAATGTCAACATTTTCAATTCGACAAATCGGACCAATTTCCAAAGTTAATGTATCTTGTATAAGTCATTCTTTTTATATTATTTATCCCTAAAAGAAAACTAAACAAAAAATGTTCGCACTATTATTGGCATGGTTTGAAAATATTTGTCTCATTTGAAAATGATTCGAAAAAAGTATTTATTTTTCTAATTGGCAACCACAAAAAGTTTATATTCTAATTCTATTTTTGTATTGTTGTGTTTTTTTTTAATTTTCTTCATTCCCAATCAACCAATCAAAAAACCACATTATACAGAATATAAATAATAAATTATAACACAAATATCTTTTCATTGCCTCCCTCCAACTTTCGCTGGGCCCTTATTATGGAATACGAAACGAACGGCAGAAAAAACGAAACCCAGAAAAACGAAACTCATGGCGTAGAGCGATTATGAGAAACGAAAATGGAATCAAGAAAATGTTGCCAGCCAAAAATGAAAAATGGTATTTTTTTTAAATGCAACTAACTTCACACCTATTTACAAATGTCAAAATATAAATAAAGTCGAGGAAGTTTCAAAATAAATGTAATTTGCATAAATTCTAGAATATGTTTTTTCACTGCGATTATTTTCTCGAAAGCGAAGATGAATCCCAAACTAACGAAGAAGAGGAAATGCGTATAAAAAGAAGAGTTTTAAGAGATTCATCGAACCCAATGAGCCTTCCAAGTTCAACGTAAGTAAAGAGAAATCCTTTCAATCTAGTATTAAAAAAAAACTCCTAAAATATTTGCCAGGTTCAAGCTTCTTTATCGTTTGAACAAGGACGCATTCAAATATGTATTAGAAGAGATCGATCCTCACCTTCCAAGTTTCAATTCCACATACATACCAAATGTATTGAAATTGGCTGGAACACTCCGGTTTCTGGCAGAGGGTGGTTACCAAAGAGGAACCGGACAGGACTTTCTTGTTGGTATGGCACAACCAACTTTGTCGGTCACCCTCTCAAAAATATTGACAATCATGGAAAATGTTCTCTGCCCAAAGCTTATATCCTTTTCATCGACGGAAGAAGAAAAGACTGCAAGCAAAGAACATTTTTATGAAAAATTTGGTTTTCCTGGCATTATCGGTTGTGTAGATGGAACACATATCAAAATCATAAGACCAGTAGTAAATGAGCATCTTTACTTCAATAGGAAAGGTGACCATAGTATCAATGCAATGATCGTAAGTATCTACCACCTATTCCAATATAGCATAGGTGTACATTTTTTGACAATAAACACTTTTCTTAAGCAATTCTTTTTACTTTCCAAAGGTCTGTGATTACAAAATGAGAATCCGGGATATTGACGCCCGGTATGGAGGAGCGTCCCATGACTCATTTGTCTTCAGTTTAAGCGCCTACCGCAGACACCTTGAGCAGAAATGGAATAATGGTGATAGAAGTTGGTTATTGGGTACGTAGAAGCTAAATTCACACAAAACGTTTGATGTTTTATAATTGGTTTAGGTGATTCTGGGTACACTCTGGAACCGTGGATGATGACTCCCTACCGAACTGCGCAAGAAGGAGGTCGAGAAGAGCATTTTAATACGATTCATTCTAAATGCAGGAATGTTGTTGAAAGGACGATAGGCGTTGTGAAATCGAGGTTTAGATGCATTCTCGGAGCAAGGCAACTCCATTATTCACCAGAAAAGGCTATACAGATTACAAATGTTTGTGCTGCATTGCACAATATTTGCAAAAAGTTTGCTGTGCCAGATGTGCCGGTTGTGGAAACAAATGAAGGAGATGAGCATGAAGTTGCTGATAGCAATTTAAATCAAGTTTCGAACATAGCAGCAGAAATACGGAACCAAATAAAAGACATTTTATAAACAAAATAAAGTTTTTAATTCAGTCATTATATGCAAGTAGGTACATAGGTGTATCTGTGATCACAAAATTGATTAATATTAATGTATAACAAAATAAATTAAGAAAGTAAATAAACATAAAATAAACTCTTCTTTAAAAAAAAATAAAAACTTCACAAAACTAAAACAAATTAACCTAAAAAAACTTAAGAACCAAAGAAACACTTAAATAACCTTAAGTTATTCACTACTGCTTGAGTGTTCATTATTATTTGAACTGGGGTTGTAGTATTTCGTATTCATTTCCATTTTATCTTGTCTTAGTTTCAATTTTTGAGACTTAATTGAAATAAGTTCTAATCGAGCGTTATGTTTCTTTATGTTGTTTAATTTGAACTTTTCCAGTTTTTCTTTTTTAAGATCATATAGTTTCCTTCTTCTCCTGTCTGCTTCTTTATTCCATGCATTTAATGTAGTCAGCTCTTTTAAAATGCCCTTTTGCGTTTCAAGCTTTTCGTTTAGCATATTGACAGCTTTATCTTGCAGGTCAACGTGCTGTTCCAACAAAGTGTTCCTGTTCCGTTTTGTTGTTTTTTTCTTTCTAGACGGCGGGTTACCTTCTGAATTGTTTGGTTGTGGTTCACTATTCTCAATGTTTTCAAGTTGTGGTTGAGGATCTTCGATTAAAGTAATAAAGTAATCCTGATCATCAGCATCTTCCATCAATACATTAACACTAGTGCTACTACCGGCCGTCACTTCAATGTTTGGGCTATTTCCATTCGGATCACCAAATTGCTTGCCTAGTTGGTTTCCTGAAACGGCCTCATTTAGGTCAAGGATCGAAATTATAGTTTTTTCGTTATCAGACAATTTTTTCTGCTTGTTAGGCCCGCCCCCTGTACCGCTGAGATGGACCAAATTGTCTCGCATTTTTCTGTTCAGATTATATCTATAATCTTTCCACACGTTTTTCCAACCCTCTGTTGTTTTTTCTGGAGGACCACACGCGTTTAATTTAGCAGCTAAGTTATTCCAAAGATTTTTGGCTTTGGATTTAGCTTGGCTCGTCGGCAAATAATTTTTAGCAACATTTGGATTACTTTCCATGAAAGCTACAATCAAATCAATTTGTTTGGCATTCGTTGTAGGCCTAAATATTAAAAATATCTTATTTTTATGTTTTTCACCATTATATTTATTATTTAACTTACATTTTTTCTCCTTCATCAAAATCAAACCAAACCAAAAAACAAACCAAAACACAATAATGTTTGACACTTGACAGCAACCCGCCAAAACAAAAGCTGAACGAGTGCTTGAAGGCACTCGTAAATAAAAATACGAGTATCGTTTTTTTACGATTCTCGTTTCTCGTAATCGCAATTTTACAAATACGCGCTTCTGCAATCGTTTTTCGTAATCGCAATTTCACAAATACTCCGTATTAAAAACGATTATCGTTTTTCATAATCAGGGCCCTGAGTTTGTATACATTCTTCTCTATCTTCTGTTTTTCTAATAATCTGGAAATGTATTATTTTATATTGGAATTCTCGCTCATTTTTACCCCCACCACAATACATTCCACATGTAAAACATGTGAAACGAACTGTTTAGGAAGTCCATTAAAAGATACTATGTATGTATATATACAAAGTCTCTGTTCTGTGTATTACTTCAAGATTTCACGTGATCAACAGCATTACACCAAAGTTCTTTCTCTTCATCTTTCGTGAGAGTGCGAAGTGTAAATTTCGTTGAGTCTGATAACAGTGGTCGACGAAAATATATTTTTTTTTGTCATCTTAACATTATAATACTTTTTAAAAGGATTAAGTTATCCTGAATTCGAATTTCACCTTGTTTTTATCACATAAGGTTTTTAAATTTTAAAAAAGTTTAAAAAATAACATATTTGATGGTAAGTGCGTTGGACTGTCATGCCAGAGGTCTTGGATTCAAACCCTGACTGTGCCATCTTAAGTTTTTTTATGGGTACTGTACTGCCTCTTGCGAGGAATTAAAAAATCATCCAAAAGTAGGTAATTCTTGTCATAAAAGTGCTTTCTCGAATTAGTCGTTCGGATTTGGTTTAAACCTGTAGGTCACCTCCATCCTTGAAAAATATTACACGCATACAGGAATGGTTGAGAATTGTAAGTCACTAGGCCCTAGCTCTCAACGGGATGTTACTCAGCCTAATTTATTTATTTAATATACATATCTTACGTTATAAACAAGTATTTATTTATTATATCAGTAAAAGACTATATTCTGGATGAACTAGGAACAAACTCTTTTTAAATTTTAATATTTAATTGTTCAGTCCCTATTTGCTTTAAATAGTAACTTTATAAGTTGAAATAAATTAGTTTTTACAATTCCTAAGTGGTCCCACGGTACGATCACGATATTTTAATTGTTTTTTGTAGAGATTTAATTTTCACTCACCTGGTGTTTCGAGCTGCATTACTGGTGAGCCGGATATTACAATTTCTTGCAAAGGAAAAAATTTCGACAACGGCCTATCAGCTTATGGAGCTAAGAGTTGAAAATGTCCAACATTGTAGTCCACAAATCAAACAATGGCACCGTCCCTCAGACGTTGGGTATATGTATCTTCTGCAATCAACTTCAATGTTGCAGCAATTTATTGCAAGGCATGAACATCGATCAATGCCATCGCAATTGCAAGAGACGCACACGGGCGCGGAATACTTCGTTGGAGGAGTGGCTTATGGCAATACCCAAATAAAGAGCAAACTGCATCAAATAAACGCTATTATAATTCAGACGTCATATAATATATAGTAATATATAGTAACAAGTACTCCCGTCCAAAAATGCCACTGAGATGTCACACCAGTTTGAAAAACAATAAGCGACTACAACCAAAAGAGCAAACAGCAATGGACTCACGAACGAACGAGTCAGCAGCAACAAGAAGCAGCCGGTTGGGGACTGAGCCTTCTAGCTCGTGGGGCAAGTACTTTGGTACAATCTTTTCTTGATGATACCTCAAGTGGGCATAACTCCCGATGAACTCACACAAAATACAGTTTCTTTTTAATTTAAGAGTGTACTGGGAAAATCTCAGACAACAGGGGTGCATTAAAGTGCCATAAATGTCAGAGTTTTGGTCATTTGGGGAAAAACTGCGCCTATTATTACAATTGCATCAAATGCACTCACTCATACGAACCGGAATGCTGTATAGTTACAAAGCAGGATGGAAGCAAGGCAGTTTATATCAGCTGTGGCAAAAACCACAATTCAAACTTCAGAGGTTGTGCTTTAAAAAAAAAATATGAAGCTAGCAGAAAAGAAAAACTTGAAATAATCAAAGCAAAAAAATTGAGCAAACTGCCTTTTCCAAAGCTGTTTATAGATGAAACCACGTTGTTCCTGATATTAATAATTTCACTTCAAAAAAATCAACTTGTAGCGCAGCAGGTACAAATGAGTTTATAAACTGGTCTAAAGAACTTTTTGGTTTTGAAATGAAACAACTCATTTGTAAAATAGAACAAGCGTTTAGAATATCATGAGGTGAACCCGCTCTTCGAAGGGCCGCGATAAAGGCTACTAAAATTTGAATTCCTGTGTGCGGGTAATGTTTTTTTTATGGAATGGTTCGATCTACTGCACTTAAAATTGCCCGAACACTTAATTCACCACTGAATTTAATGGAATTGAAACAAATAATAAATAAATTAAAAAGCTTCCTTCGACGCTGCCATTATTGGCGGGGATTTTATTGGTAGATATCCAAATGGGATGACAGGTGGCACCTTAACTAGAAAACTCTCAATCATTATCAGCCTTGCACACCATCACTCATAAATACCACTTCAGACATTCCTGCGGATTTTTGGATCGCTTTATCATTTCAAATAACCTATTAAATTTCGTAACTTCACCGTGGAAACACACTTTTACAGATCATTTCTCCTGCTGCTAAAGTTAAACATGGGCGAATTCAATATCTGTTTTAAGGATCTGCACAACTATAGATCTTATAAAAGCACAGACTGGAATCTTTTCAAAGAAGCACTTGTCTCGTCAATCGGGCAGGTCATGCTTCCTAACAACTCTTCCTTGTAAAGCCTAGTACATACTTGTGAACCATCTCGTGAACCCATACAAATTTCAGTTTTTGGTTCACCCGTGAACTTGCTCGTGAAGCTGAGTGGAGAACAAAGTGGAGAGTTTTCGTTCACGGGCAATTCACGTGCAAAATGTACGGGAACTGTTGGTGAAGCTTTGACATTTGGTTTCCGCATTTTAAAGTTTGTGGCTGCTTGCGCGTTGTTCTAAAAAAAAGTTAAAATGGTGTCATATGAAATAGAATACCTATTTGAAGATTCAACTGATGAAGTTGATGATGTTGTTTTATTTGTGCTATGCACAAAATTGATGTTTTAAACCAAAAACACTCTAGTAAAGATATAAATCCTCGGTTTGCCTATAAACTAAACCGGAAACGGACCTCATAAAGTAATTCTTAGTGTGCGTGAAAACACGCACACTAAGACACAATAAATGACGTCCGGTGCGTGGAAATTTAGTTTATCAGTGATTTGAATTTCACATTTATTCATGGACATAATGTCAAAATTACAAATACAACAATGTAAACAAATGGGTTTTGGAGGCTGATACGTACGAAGGATTTATGTCTTCATTAGAGTGTTTTTGAAACGTCAAATGTTCACAACGTGTACTCACAAGTGTGTACCAGTGAGCAATGTCAAAAGTTCACTTTCTCCACTGGCGAACGTTCACTTCACGAGGAAGTATGTACTAGGCTTAAAATAATGATATTGACAGCCACATCAATGAATTTAATAATAAATTGACTTAAGACATTGTATAAAGTCACTTTATATCGGGTGATTTTTTAAGAGCTTGAGAACTTTTTTTTAAGAAAAAACGCATAAAATTTGCAAAATCTCATCGATTCTTTATTTGAAACGTTAGATTGGTCCATGACATTTACTTTTTGAAGATAATTTCGTTTAAATGTTGACCGCGGCTGCGTCTTAGGTGGTCCATTCGGAAAGTCCAATTTTGGGTAACTTTTTCGAGCATTTCGGCCGGAATAGCCCGAATTTCTTCGGAAATGTTGTCTTCCAAAGCTGGAATAGTTGCTGGCTTATTTGTGTAGACTTTAGACTTGACGTAGCCCCACAAAAAATAGTCTAATGGCGTCAAATCGCATGATCTTGGTGGCCAACTTACCGGTCCATTCCTTGAGATGAATTGTTCTCCGAAGTTTTCCCTCAAAATGGCCATAGAATCGCGAGCTGTGTGGCATGTAGCGCCATCTTGTTGAAACCACATGTCAACCAAGTTCAGTTCTTCCATTTTTGGCAACAAAAAGTTTGTTAGCATTGAACGATAGCGATCGCCATTCACCGTAACGTTGCGTCCAACAGCATCTTTGAAAAAATACGGTCCAATGATTCCACCAGCGTACAAACCACACCAAACAGTGCATTTTTCGGGATGCATGGGCAGTTCTTGAACGGCTTCTGGTTGCTCTTCACTCCAAATGCGGCAATTTTGCTTTATTACGTAGCCATTCAACCAGAAATGAGCCTCATCGCTGAACAAAATTTGTCGATAAAAACACATTTCGAACCGAACACTGATTTTGGTAATAAAATTCAATGATTTGCAAGCGTTGCTCGTTAGTAAGTCTATTCATGATGAAATGTCAAAGCATACTGAACATCTTTCTCTTTGACACCATGTCTGAAATCCCGCGTTATCTGTCAAATACTAATGCATGAAAATCCTAACCTCAAAAAAATCACCCATTACAAGTCTTAAGAACTAGCAAAGCTAAAATAGTTTCAAGCTTTGAAAATCATTTGTAAATATTTATCAGGAAACAATTCCTAACATCAATCTGATCACCACTGCTTCAGCTATTTCAGCTGCTATTGAAATAAAATAAACTAAATCAGAACTTATAATTCTCTTCAGTTCTGCTTTAAGCCCATCAACTTCTTTTCTGTAAAACACTAATAAGAACTACAATGGATTTGAGTTTCCTATTTGGTTCTTTATCTCGCGCACAGACGCTTCTTAAATAGATTTTTGGAACGAAAAATCATGAGGCATTGTGCGCATATTAACTTTCAAAACCAAACTCAAAATTTTCAAATTCTCATCTCTCCATCTTATGAAAGAGAAACAAAACATTTCCAAATTTAATTTTGTTAATAACGACCTGATCGATTAAATTATAGAATATCAGTATTGGTCCTCCTGGGACAACGTCAACTATTAATCGCTCTTTGGAGTTCCCTCTTTAGCTCGTGATTCAAGTGAGATAATCCCACCTCAGTTTTATCTTTCTTCCACACCGCACCAAAATTGTGGCTAATTTAATTTTTCTTAGACAACAAAACCTTTATTTCACGACTTTAATTACCACCTTTATGATTTATAACAATTAAAAAAATGAGCTGCCACATTTTCGTTTGTATCTGTAGGAATTTGTTTGTAAGGTATTGTATTAGGGTTGTATATAAATTTATATTATGTACAACTCAAACGAAACATTCGTTTCAAGATATTCATATAATTTTTATAAGCAGGACTGCAGTATAAAACTAACGGCCATAAGGCTTATATCTAAGTAATAAATTATAATTAAAAAAGAAGACCACATATTAAAGCCGCTTTTAAAGTTCTCTGTTATCGTTAGAACAAGATGAAACTACATATACAGGGTGTCCCATAAGTAATGGTCCAAACTGTATATCATGAATGGTCAAGTTGTGACCTACCAGAATTTGGTAACTTGTCTATACCGCATCCCAACGGTTTTCGAGTAACGGTTGTTTTAATGAAATTTTCAAAAACAGCTACTTTTAGTCGGTTTTTCAATCACCCTGTCTAGAAATGATTTTTGTTTTTACTATATGTTAATATTTTATAATTTTGAACAAACATTCAATATTTTTGCATTTCAAAAATATCAATTTCTTTTCCTCGTTGTGGCTGCAAAATATTGGCAAAGTTGAGGGCAACCATGGTCTCATCAACCACAGGTGTACCTAGCCTTTAGTTTGCAAAAGCAACAAAAGCAGGTAAACGAGAACGAGAACGAGTTTTTTCTTCAAGGTCGAAAATGCCGGCGGATGAGCCGAAGAAGTATGAGGTCAGGCGGACCCTTACTTAACCAACAACAACAACATATTTTTTATTTTAACGTTTTAATTCGTAACATAAATTTACTAAATCATTTATTTTATCATTATGTAAATGGGTTTTAACGTCGCGTCTTTATAAGTCGCTTAATTTAATGTTTGGTACAAATTCACACTTCGAATTTCGCGAGTAAAATTAATATTAATAGGAAAATGCCTAGAGATTTCTTCTCTCGATTTTTGTTTTTCTTTAATCTTCCTCGAAAAATAAGAATAGTTGAGAAGGGGTCTAAACTCGTCCATTACGTTTCGGCAAGTTTTGGAAACTCATCCAACAACTTGTCGAAACCATGTCTGTGTGTGTGAAAGTATAGTTTTGCTGTCAGTCGTTCTTTGACTTTCGAAGAGAGAAGAAGTGTGTACAAGTGATTGCTAGTTAATTTTAAATTAAAAAAAAATTGATTAAAAAGTGAGTTTGTAGGGTTCTACAATTAAGAAGGCAGTAAGCCACAGTTTCAAACAAGTAATCGGTAGCCCAGTGGAGGTGGCGTCCGGAGTTGAGCCTTGGCCGGCTTACATACTTGTTTTATAGTTTTAGGGTTAAAAAAAAAATACACAACAAAACAAAACAAAAAAAAATAAAAAAATATTTTAAGTAGTTTTAAGTAAAAATAAAAAAGGATATTGATATTAGTTTTTTTTTCAAATTTTCTAATAAATACAAAAATAAATAAAATTTAATTGAAGTAAAATAGATCTTAGGGCGAAAGGCATTAGTATTAAGTGCTATAGTTTAACTTAGAGTTAAGATTGAAGTAATAAAAATGAATTAAAAAAAAGTGACGTCCGGAGACGAGTCCAGAGATCGTGGGTTCGAGTCCCGGCCCACGGGCTGAGTGTACTAAAAATATAGTACTTGCTTTTTTCCACAATCGAGAAATAGCAGATTTAATTGATTGGGAAGAAAAGCAGATGGAGAAGGAGGAAAAGCAGGGGTATCGAAAGATACCTCTGCCAACATATCGGGTGATGTTACGGTGGTGCCAGCAGCCGTACCGAAAATAACAGCAACAACATCTGGTCAGGCATCTGACCAGTGGATAGCAGCAACAACTAACAAGAAGAGAAAGCTGAAGAAGCATAGCCCAAACAAAGTGGAGAGAGCCAACTCCGCTAAGCGGCGCGATATGAGGAAAGAAATGGAGGGTAGGGAGGAATTACCACCGAGAGTGAATTCTCAGACTACGCCGAGTCTGAGAAAACAGAATATGTATCCGAAGGTGGAGAGGGGCACTTCAGGTCTCCGAATGGGTATTTAATCCTATCGGTCCCACCGACAAGGAAGGCTCTGGAGGTAGAAGCGGACCTCCAAGAGGAAACAGAACTGGTGCAGGCCCTGCAAGCCAAACAGGCAGCCATCAGCCAATTCGAGCAAAACCTCAATAAGCTCAAGGAGGAAATAGAGCCTCTCCTCAGTAAGCTAAAGCTAAAGTAAGAGGCGCGCCGACAACAAGAGGCAGCTCAACCGCAACAGAAGCAGCAGCAGCAACAACAGCAGCAGAAACAGCAGCAGCAACACCAGAAACAACCACAGGCTGGAAAAGAAAAAATAGGACCCATAAAGTTGACCTACAGGACATAAAACAGGTATGTAAGTCGGCCACTGAGGGCAAATTTGTCATACAAATTTTAAACGAAAAAGAAAAGAACTATTCGGTCCAGTATTTCTCACTGGCTGAATACAAATTAGTAAAAGGGTTACTAAAAGAGTCCACAGCTGAGATCTTCAGCTTCACGCCTAAAAGTGAAAAATTAAAAACGGTCCTACTGAAGGGCATAAGTTCCTGCACGGAACCGGAGGGGCTCTTAGCTGAGCTCCATGAAAAATCCACTGATGATCTCGATTTTATCGGGGTCAAGCCTTTCATTACGGGGAAGTCCAGGCGAGGGGGTTATAGGCTGCAAATGTTTCTCGTAACATTATCGCCCCAAAGTAGTTTTGAGACTCTGAAGGAAATCAAATGCCTTGACTATCAATCCGTACACTGGGATACATTAAAAAGGCACGACGACATTTTACAATGTACGAAGTGCCAGAGGTTTGGCCATGCCGGAGCCAACTGCAATATGCAGTTGCGCTGCGTCAGGTGCTCTGAAACCCACATCAAGGAAGAATGCTAGCTGGGGAATGAGCGGGTTGAGGATTTAACCCAGCTCAAGTGTGTCCTTTGTGGAAACCAAGGGCAGCCGGATAACTATAGGGGTTGCCCTAAGGTTCAACAAATGAAACAAAAACAGGCCAGTCAAAAAGCCGAAGGAAGTCGAACAGTTCGACAGGCTCCAACACAAAAATTCGTGGATCCCTAATTCTCTTACGCCCAAATGGTGTCAGGGAATGGGAACAAGAGGCAGGCTCCACCAACGGTTTTCCCAAAGGCCCCCGTGCCTAAGCGCTAGAGGTCCAGCCTGACATTGTAGCCTTGTTGTTGAGCATTCAAGGTCCACTAACAGGGCTGCAAAGTCAGATAAAGGAGCAAGGCAAAAGGGTAGATCATCTCTACTCTTTGTTGCCTGGCCTGGTGCAATTTAGACCATAATGGGCGCGCTGCCGGAGACGCGCCTAAAAGTCCTAGCTGTGAATGTAAATTCACTGATTAGGATTGAACGAAGAGCCAACATGTTCCAATTGTTGAAAGACTACAGTCCCGATGTGTTTATGGCTAGCGCAACGAAGCTAAACTACAAACACAAATTGACTCATAAAAATTACAATATCGTAAGAAAAGACCGTCCCGACTCCACTCGCTCCATGTCGCTCTCTTACAACAATGAATTGCGAAAGCTCAAGACGCTAGAAGTTTGCGTTGTATGCATCTCTCTCACTCAAGGGAAGCGGATGTATATGATTGCGGCTTATGCGGCTGGAGCTGCGCAGGTTTGTTACTTTGCTTCAGAACTCGAGATTCTTTTTAGGGAACTTAAACTGAGCTTGGAAGAAAACTATTTTATCTTTGCCAGTGATTTGAACGCAAAACATGAAGATTGGGGAAATTAACATAGTAACCCCAGAGGTAACCATCTTTTTAATTTAATTAATCTTTACAGCGTTGAATATGGCGTCGACCTGCTGGCTACTGAAAGGTCATCGTATCCAAGAAGCGGCTCCTTTCTGGATCTTTTGCTGTACGACACCAGACTGACAGTTACAGACAAAGTGGGTAATCATCCTCGAAACTGCTTACAGACAGTCGAGTACGACAGTGATCACTGCGGACTGGCTGCTATAATGCAGATTCCGAACGAACGCGTGGAGTGGGAGGAATACGTTGCAACGCACTCTTACAATTACAGTAAGATGCGTTGGCCTCGTTTCACCAACGCCTTAGCGAGAGAACTTCGTTCGAGTGACATAGCCCCACCAAACAACAGAAACCTGACAAATACAGAAATCGACCAACATTTACAACAGATGGACGAAAAAATAAAACGAACGATGGAACTGACAATACCAAAGCACAAAGAACGGGACCAAATGGACGTTTACAGAAACGCGACTATTGACGCACTTCGTAGGCACAAGAGTGGCTTACTGACAAGACTCAAAAACTTGTACAGACGACTTACAGACCCACACGACTTGGAGGTTAGGACACTGAAGTCGTCAATAAGAAATCTCAATCTGTTGATTAAGGAAAACTACAGGTTATCAATTAACAAATACTGGGACCGTAAGATCCGGTCAGTTAATTCCAGTGACCCTAGTATGTTCCCTAAAATTAATAATATATTCAGGAAAAAGAACGATAATGACCTTCCGTGCCTGAAACTCCAAAAAACTGAAGAGAACAGACACGTACTTAGGACAGCGCAAATAGACCCAGAAGAAGCCATCTTTGGCGATGACTTTTTTATAATTGAAGATCCGAGGGAAAAAGTGGAGGCGGTGGGAGCTGCTTTCCAACAAGTGTACAAGGTGAATGTTACCATTCGCCCCAACCACGACCTGGAAAACAGAGCCCTACTTAATCACTTTTACCTTCGAAATGATATGACACAATGGCAATCTGAGAACCGCGGTTTCATGCGGTTCAATGACGATTCCTTGGCAAATGCCATAATCGCCGAGCAAACAGGACCAAGTCCCTTGTTAGTGACGAAGGTTGAGCTTCAGCTCATCTTCAACTCAATAAAAAAAAAAAGTCAGACATTTACCGATGGAGGCAATTGACATTTAAACCACACTCTTCAATAATGCACTGAATAATGCATATTATCCAGTGCATTGGAAGACCGCTGTGGTTCATCCTCTCCCGAAAAAGGGAAAGGACAACTCCAACCCGTCAAATCTTCGGTCGATGACTAAGTGGGCTGCGGACAACAAAATAATTCCGGATAAACAGTTCGGGTTCAAGGCGGGTCATGACACAATTCATGCTGCGTCTAAACTCGTTTCTGATATCCAATGGAATAAATCAAAACAACAATGCACATGCTGTTCTGGTTGATTTGGAAAAGGCCTTTGACACCGTATGGTTAGAGGGTCTTTACCTAAAACTGAGCAGGCTTGGCATAAGCAAGCCACTGTTGTATATACTTTATGATATGCTTAACGGTAGAAAGTTTGTTGTCAAAAGTGGCAATGTAACTTCTACCACAACATTCTTAGTTAAAAATGGTCTTCAACAGGGAGCGGTGAATTCGCCGATTCTCTTCAGCATTTATAACAGCGATCCGATAGGTAGTCTTACAAAGGCAATTCCGCCGACGATCTAATTCCGTAAAGAACGGCCCGAAAGGTTGAGGTTATTAGAATTCTCTTGCAGCGTGATTTCGACAAGATTCAGCGATATTGCGACGACTGGAAACTGAAAATAAATGTCCAGAAGTCGGAGACAATTCTGTTCCGGACTCCGTTGGCTAGGGCCACGAGGGATACGTGCAAGAATTGGCGCCAGATGGTTATCGTTGATCTTCACGGGCAGCCAATAGCGAGCAAAAGTGTAGTGAAGTACCTCGGTATCTGGTTAGATCAGTATTTATATTTCGACAGACATATAAATGCTGCTCTGACCAGGGCCAGAGGAGCCTTTGCTCTGACGAAACGGCTGTTTTTTAGCAGTCGGCTTGACCCCAGAGTGAAGGTAATTTGCTACATGGCCCTCATACGGTCGATGATCGTTTATGGTTGTCCTGTGTAGTTCAACGTTGCCCCTTCCCAGATGGAGAAGTTTCGAGTGTTCGAGCGGCAGTGTTTAGGACGCTGTACCGGCTTATATCGAACAGCCGAATCTTCTTACGTGCATTACTATTCCAACGAGGTCCTATACAACGGGGCTCGAATCAACAGAATTGACAATTTCGTGATAAAACTCGTTCGAGGTCACATTGCAAGAGCTATGTCTTCGACCAACAATTTAATTTTCGGGGCGTTCTATCCGAACGACGAGTATTTTGAGAGTGCACGCTTGAGCGGCTTCATTCCACCAAAGGCATTCCTCTTTTTAGACAGATGCGGTCTGATACAGGATAGATTGGCAGTTCCGCTAATCTACCACGTCAAACGACGAACCGTGGATAGGCGCCTCCTGTACAATCGGGACGTCATGGTACAAGGTGGAGCAGAGCTCCTTCGGTTCAGTAGGGCTGTGTCCGAACGGGACCGAACTGATAGAGTGAAGCAGGAGAACCAGTTTTGGTGGCTTCAATCGGCACTTGATAGTGGGTAGTCAGGATGGGGTTTTAAGCCTTGGCTGGCTTAAATACTTGTTTTATGGTTTTAGGGTTAAGTTTTAAGTAGAATAGGCATGTTGGCACAATACACAAAAAATACAAAAAAAAAAACAAAAAAACACAAAAAAAATACAAAAAAATTAAAAAAAAACTTAATAAGAAAGAAAAAGGACAACAAAATATGAAAAACAAAAAATGTTAGATAGTTAGATTTGCTGCTGTGGTTGTTCTAGTTTTAAGTAGTTTATAGGTAGAATAGGTAGTTTAAGTTAGCTTTAAGTTTTATATTAAAGACCTTATTTTAAGTAGTTTTAAGTAAAAAAAAAAAAAAAAAAATGTAGTACCCGTGGCATGATGGTTAGTGCGTTGGACTGTCATGCGAGAGGTCTTGGGTTCGATCCCTGCCTATGGCATCTAAAAGTTTTTTTCACGGGTACTGCCTCTTGCGAGAAATTGACAAATTCTCCAAGAGTATTGCTTGTCATGAAAAGTGCTTTCTCAAATTTGCCGTTCGGATTCGGCTTAAAACTGTAGGTCCTCTCCATCCCTGACAACAGTACTCGCACACAGGAATGGTTGAGAGTTGTAAGTCACTAGGCCCTAGTTCTCAACGGACTGTTGAAATAAATGAAATTTAAATGAAGTAAAATAGATCTTAGGGCCGAAAGCCATTAGTATTAAGTGTTATTGTCTAGCTTTAGATAGGTTTAAGATTTAAGTAATAAAAATGAATTTAAAAAAAAAAATAGTTTTGCTGAGAGTAAATAACGGTGGCTTTCCTGATGAGCGTTAAGCTTCCAGGAAGCCGTGATGCCGTGACCGACAATCACGAAAAAGAATGCTTGTGTTGGAGGAATGTGTGTGTGGCTGGAATGGACGCGGGAGGAAGAAGATAGATGAGAATGAGCTTGGAAGGCTAAGCCTAACAAGCAAAAAGATTAAGACTAAAAAAAAAGATATAAAAAGTGTTCGAGGAATTTTGAAAAGAAAAAGGGAAATCGAGAAGGAAGATATTGAGGAAATCGAGGAAAGAATAAAAAGAAAATTGGAGATTCGAGGATCGAGGTGTGAGGATTGTGAAAAAAGGAAAATAGGAAGGAAAAATAAAAGATAAGTAGTTGTGTCTTTGTTCTTTTGGAATATATACATATATGTCGGGATGCGTCCGGTATTAAAGGCCCATTTTAATTTGCCATTTGTTTTACTTGGTTTAAATAAGTTTCATTCGTGTGTAAATTAAAGTTTTATTTTGAAAACATTTTGGGTTTTAATCCAGGGATCTTCAATCCCACAGTTTTCCAAAAATAAATATTAAATTTAAAAACCAAACGTTCGTTGTGTTTTTGTTTATTATCGCTTCACTCATCGCAAAAAGTTTTGTAATTTTCTACTTCGGTTTAAAAAAAAATCCTGGCGCCCATTTTCATTCCAACGTACCCCACTGTAGGTACTTGCAACAGAATACTTACAATTGTAACAATTTGATTGATTTTATTAATCGATCAACGTTGTTACAATTTACAAAAATTCTTCCACAGGAACCTAGCTCAGCTGAGCAGCCGCGGTTACAGCTTCGTTAACGAGCTGTATAGTTAAGCTAGGCGTACACGATGAACTTGCTCAGCGAACATGTTCGTTTGCGTTAGCCCACACACGACGAACATTCATTTCGGGACGATTGTTCAAGAAAGAAGGATGTCTGAAAAACAAGCGCAAAGTAGTTGCCCTTATGGCAATTTACTTATGTGAAAAAAATAAAAATAAATGTATAAAATTAATGTCTCAAATTTTCGAAAAGATATTTAAGTCAAAATTCAATTTTTACCAACTTTTAGTAATGTTTTTTTTTTAGGTTTTTATTTTTTATAAAAAAAACTGTAAATTTGATTTTTCTCAAAATTTTACCAGATGTTGAAAACATTATTCTTCGTTGCACAAAATTGTTTTGGAGATAAAATCATTTTTTATTCGTACAATTTTCGAGGTGACAAATATTTTTTGTTCAGTTTTTTTCATTTATAAAAAAAAACGTTAAAAAAAATATACTTGTTTGGTATTACGTTACAAAATAAAATATACAATTTAATTCAGGTCTCTAGCGTTATTTTTCACCTCTTTTTTAAACTGCTATGGTAAAAAAAAACCACCCACGCAATTTTCTTGAGAGCCCTTTCTACATTATTATCTGTATAACAAAATTTATTTGAAGTCGATATCTCTTCTGGTTCTTGAGCTATGGACGACGAAAAAACGTCGCGAACGTACGAACGTACGAACGTACGTACACACGCACGCACAGACATCTTTCTAAAAATCTTTTATTTCGACTCTAGAGGCCTTTAACCGTCGAGAAATGTCAAAATTTTCAATGTGACAAATCGGACCCATTACAATAACTTCCTATAGGAAGTTAAAAAGGTTGTGTATGAAAGAACTGTGTATGAGAGAAGATTTAAAAAAATCTATAAAAGTATGACTTAGGGGCCGGTTATAGCTATCAATAAAATCCATCAGTAAAATTTAAAACAGGAGGAATCTGAAATGTTTTACTGATGGGCGTTTATAGCAATCAGTAAATTTGCGTCATTAAATTAAATGTCACTTTGAGGCTTCGCTCCTCAGACAATTTTTTTACTGTTGCTTTCATCAGTAAAATTTTTAATGATGTGATCGGAACAGTAAAAAATTGGAACACCAACAGTAAAACGAAATGGATTTTTTTTGGCTTTTTGCAGTCAGCTGTTCAGTAAAATGAAATTTCATCATTAAAAAAATTAAAATGGATTTATAAATTAAATAAAACTTTAAATGCATTGTTTCTTTTTGAAAAAAATACTTGAATATAGGATTCATCTTATTGCATCAATCTTTTGCTAGAAATAAATCTGTAACATGTTTAAAAACTAAAAACAAAAATTTTACTGATGGATTTTACTGATAGCTATAACCGGCCACTTACAGTTGACATCTTCCGCAATGCTTACTCGACGACATTTATATGAGAAATGAGAATTTGTTCGCGGACATCGCCATACACGACGAACATGACAACTAACGAACATGAAAAAATCAAACATTTTCGCCAACAGCGAGCGGTTCGCATACAAGCCCATACACGAGAAAACAAACAGCGAACACGAGCAGGTTCGCCGAACATTTTCATAGTGTATGCCTAGCAGCGTTGCCGCGAAGACAAAAATGTTAAGGGCCATTTTGAGGGCCATTTCCAAAATGTGCGGGCCACTAGCCCACTACCCTAGAAAAAATTTGTTTAAGAAAATAAGTGCGTTTTGTTCGCATTCCATATATAGTAAAGTGAGAAATTGCCAACAAAACGATCCGCAGTAGTCCGGTTTTTATATTTGAAAGTTGATCAACTGAATATTTGCCAGAATAATTTATCAAAAAATTCCAAAAAAAATAGCGAAATTCTGACCAGGGGTGAAATCGTGTAAGCTGATTTTTGATAGTTGACTATCAAAATCAAGAAAATACGTCTGTGTAATGTGATATTCGATTTCAAAGTTTTAATTTTAACCAAACAATTTGACATAAAATAAAAACTTCAAGAAGGAGGTTTGTTCGTAGACTACTACATTAACATGTGGTGTTGAAGCGAGCTTGAAGCTCGCCTAAATTCTTTATATACCTGAATCGAGTTGAAATGAGCTTGATTCGCTCGATTCCGGTCGGGGATCGGAAATAATATAATGCGTTATATATTTTTGTGTACAAAAAAATATAGTTTTGTTTTAATCAAATTAAAAAAAAAATGCACATGGAGTAGGTAGCATATTCCTATATGGTGCTGAACTATTCAGTTTTTCATTGTTTAACACGAATCAAACTATCTCACTTGCACTTCATAAGAAACATCGAAACACCATTTGCATTTTAGAAAGTGCTGTCAAACTTAATCATTTTTAAATCTTCTTGTGCGGTGGAAGCACCAAAAAATATTTATTCAATCTAAACTGAGATAAACCTTTTCTATCTTTTCTATTGTTTTCTCTTGCAAAATAGACCAGTTAGTCCATTTTCACTAACAAAACTAAATAATATCAACTGTAATAGAAAAAATTTGTTTAAGAAAATAATAACAATTTATCTTTTATAAATAAATTTATTATATATATTTCGAATTAAATTAATTGAATTAAATTAAATTTTCGAATAAGTCATCAAATCCGTAGCTAAAATATAGATTCCATTTAAGGGTTTCAAAGAGAGCTGTTCGAATTCGACTTCAAATATATTGTCTAGGCTTTCTAAGTACTCAGCTTTAACAATTTTTTTTAAAATAACATTAAATTTTTTGTTTGCGTTGCAACAACTTTCTTTATTTTAGTGTTCTTCAAATCAAGATACTCTTTTGAAAAACTTTTAGTTCTTCTTGCCTTTTTGGGCTGTGTTTTAAGAAATTGTAGATATGACAAAACAAACAGACGAGATACGTACTAGGTAGGGGAAAAAAAATAAAGTGGCGATTGGTGAAAACAAAATGAAAAGCAAACGTCATGTCAGTCTGAATGAATGAGTTCAATATGGGAAGTTGTATATGGAGGAAACACATTGATAATTTTGTTGATGGAATGAAAAGATTGCATTTGTTGTTTTAGAAAAAAGAAAATATACGATATGCGGGCCATTTCATGTTGGCCCCGGGCCACGGGCCAAAATAGAAAACTTAGTGCCAAATGGCCCGATCGGGCACATTTTGGCAACGCTGATGCCTAGCATTACGTTTTTTTTGTTCTCTCCTTTGTGTAGCATTCGTACTCGGTAGAGCGCGAATTGCTCGATTCGTTGCGTGCGTCGTCGTTCGTCGCTACGCTGCCGCGCCACTCGGTTAACTTTGTGATAATTTGTTTTAAATAATTAATATTAAATAATAAGGGGCGACTTTCGATTACCGCAGCACGAATTTCGTTCTGATTTTTTTTGTACAGTTAGGTAGGGGTCTCAATAGAACATGTTTTAAATTTTAAGCGAGGAAACACCGTTGTCATAAAAAAAATATTTTCTTTTTCGGACTTAAACCTACTTTTTTTATATTGCGTTTTTTGAGCCTAAAACAAGTTGTTTTTAATTGATACTACGGTATACTAAGAGCTATGTAAGTATGTAAGGGGGGCATGCTGCCCCCCTGCAACCCCCCTGCTTGGAATCACTATAGGATTTGGGGTGGGTGCGAGTTTGGGTATTGCAAAGTAATTTTCGCATTTAAGCACTAAAAACAAAGAAATCCCCAACGAAAAAAAAACAAGTATGGCAACACTGAACAAAAAACAGGGAAGAAATGTCAAAATCAACCATTTTTGCGTGTTTTGTATGTAAAAAAGTGAACTTTGAAAATTAATTTAAAATAGAAATAAATGTTTCCTCGCTCTAAAATTGCTATAATTATTATTTATTTGTGCATATCTATCAAATAAAAAAAACCGCGTGTCGAAATTCGTGCTGCGGTAATGGAAAGTTGAGCCAAAGTGAATTAAAAATTTCTGGTGATGTTTTTACGCATACATAAAATCAACTCGTAAGTATTTATGCACACATTGAACGAACTCCTAATCAGGGATTTAAGTTATTTGAGGCTCAACAAAATGGTTTTCGAGTATTGATATCTTTATATAGAGTGTTTTGGTTTCATTGCAAAATTGATATTTTGACAGTCTAAGTTAAAGAAACGGAAAACGTTTTATCAATTAGCTAGTCAATCTAAAAATAATTAACAAAAAAAGTTTGATAAAAAAATATTACTTATAATATTATTTTCAGAGCTCTTATTTTGCGGTATGTATTTATAACCCAAACCGAAAACGATCTTATATTTCTGATTCTTTCCAAAAAAATTGTATCATATGGCAATGCATATTAAAGTTTTGATTTCTTAGATCCTGTAAGGACTCGAAATAAAATTATGAATTAAAATAGAAGATCGAGTACGAGTACAACAGATTCGTTATAAGTTGTAACATGCTACAAAAAATAGTTGTTTAGAAGAACACAATTCAAGTCTTATCGATACAACCAATTACCAAATTGAAATAAAATAAAATTATTCCAAAAAAAAACCTTCAAACCAGTGACTGGTTTAGTTGTTACTATCTTCTCAGCATTAATGTGTCATGAATAAGTTTGAAGTGTTGATTACCCGAGTTATTTTTCAGATTAGTGTTTGGAAAGAAATTAAAACCATTTTAAACTTGTACGTAAAAAATCTAAACTGCATCATAATAATTGGTTAAAAACTGCAGATGATGCCATGTGTGACCTTCCATAAACAACCTCAAATACCTTGTGTTGAATCCGGTATTTATGATTTCTTTTTACTTTTATATGATGTTGGCCTAATTAAAAATCTTAGTTTTCGACCTCTAGCGAAGAACGCAAAATGCTTTAAATTCAGAAAAACTTCGGGAAGAATACGATAAGTTTAATGACGGATTTGTATAGAACAGTTAAAAACAAGCATTTTTTAGTATGGGAGGGGGGATCTATCTTCCCCCGTTTAGGCGGTAGGGGCAATTTAAAAAAAAAAATAATTAAAAAATAACGGAAATACTTAAATTATATCGTGGTAACCGAGTCTATCCAAAAAAAACATAACTGTTTTTATTTATTTTTATTTTTTTGTATTTATTTATTTTTATTTTTTTGAAACTTATTCTAACATTTATTTACATATTATTATTTTCTAAAAGTAAGGTCGCTGTCCAAAGCGAGGCTGCACCTTACAGATAGATCGTTGGATTAAGACTAACTTTACAATTATAATTTATCTCTAAGCTAAGTTCTGCATTAGGAAAGGAATGCACTTCTTGTTGACAAAATATTCATATTTCATTTGAGTCAAATGAAATATGAATATCACTTTATTAATTCTTTAAATGAAATATGAATGTGCAGGGGAAAAGGGGGTGTATTCGTTATGGACACGTTTTGCAAGTTAAGCAAAAACAAATGGCGTGGGATACCGTTATGGAATTGAGTGCCGTTAGGCGAGGGGATTTAAGGGGAATAATGGGTTAATGTAAGGAGGTGACGTCTGAGACGTAACTCCTCCCCCCTTAGGATTCTGCTCCGTAGAATCTTTAATGCTTACATTAATTTTTGTATTGTTCTTTTTATTTTTTGAATTAAAAATAGAATTGATTAGAATAAACATACCTATGGCAACGGCCTAGTCACTTATAAAGCATCGGTTCCCATCGATCACCGAAATCAAGCATCAGTGAGCGTGGTTAGTACTCAGATGGGGGACCGACTCGAAACCTACCGCGTGCTGTTGTCATGTGTTCTTTCTTTCTGTTGTTCTTTCTCTTCTGTCCTTCTGTCTTGTATTAATGTCTTGTGTTGTTATCACCTTATATAGTCTAGTCGCTCAAGGTGATGTGTTCTCTACTCTGTACATTTATGTGCTGAGTAGTGTGTAATGTAATGTAATGTATGTAATGTAAACATACCTAATAATTATGAAAAGGCTAATTGTTCCAAAATTTAAATATTCATGTACATTTGTTCTTACTTTGATTTGTTCAATTAATTTTCGGTTTTCTATCTCTTTTATATGTAATGTTTCTGTGGAATAGTTTCTTATAATATTTTTTATTGATATTTTTTTAAAATTAGGCAAAATTAAATTGTCATAGTATAGGAAATTTTCGTACATATGTTATATTATTTATGTCTATTTTACAGTTTTCAAATTTAAATAAATAATTTCCGTTTATAGTTACATCGTAATTGTGACAATTATGAATTATTTGTGTAAATGGTACATTTTTTGTTATTAAAATGTTATTGGTAATTTGTCTGATTTTAATAGCCTGGTTTTCTTTAAAATTACATTCAGGATTATCCTTAAAAATGTTTTGAATACAATCATCTTTTATTTGTTTTAATTGTTTAAGTTTTACAGTTTCATTTAGATTTCCATAATTGGTATTGCCATCAGTTATTATTTCTTTATGCGACGTTAAAAGTTCTAAATTATTATTATTAGGAATTGGTTCGATTAGGATTCTATAAAATTTTTCGTTAGAATATATTGGTATTAAAAGTATAAATACAATTTGATTCTCATGTATAATTACTGTGCTCTTATTATTAGTTAATTCATTCATAGTAATATTAAATTTGGTTATTTCTTTTTGTGTTAAAATATCATGTCCTAGAATTCCTAACTGGCTCATAAGTAGATTTTCTTTAATTTTTTTAACTTGGTCTTTGAGTAGTTGTAAATCGTATTGTAACTGGAATGCATGTTGCATAGTTGCTATTTCTGCAAGTTCTTTGTCGATTGTGTTGCCTAAACTAGTTAATTGGTGTTTAATTTCAAGCTGTTGTCCGTTAATGTGTTTTGTTATGTTATCAAATGCTTCGTTAAAGTTATGGTTAATTTTGACTTGGTCGTTAAATCCTTCGATAAGGTTCTTGGTATTTTGTTCGTTTATGTTTAGAGTTTGTTTGATTTCTGTTTCGTCTTCGTAGTCCATTGTTCCAGTGAGGTATTTTAGTCCTTTTCCTACAATATTAATAAGTCCTCTTTTTGTTTTATGGTGATAATGTCTGAACACGCCGTCTCTCTATTCTTTAAAAATCTTGCTAAAGTGGTCATGCAGCTTTTTATCCTTTTTGTTTTGCGTTGGACTATTTTTGGTCCTTATCGCTTTATTCTTTATAATAATGGCTGATTATAATTTTGATAATCATAATTGGTAGTCCTTATTCGGGAGTGAACATGGATCTACGCGCTCAATGGTACGAGTTTTAGGGGAGCAGTATGATGGTTTGAAGGTCTGCCATTTAAATGCCCAAAGTTTAAATCCTAAAATAGATGAATTTCGTTATTTGTTTGAAAATTCAAATATTGATATTGTGTGTGTTTGTGAAACGTGGTTCTCTCATGATAGTTCTTGTAACATGAATGGGTTTAATGTGTTTCGCTGTGATAGAAGTGGTCGTAGAGGCGGAGGTGTTGCAATCTTTACACGCAGAGGTATAAACTGCAAAATAATTCGCAAGTCTTCACCAGGTAGTGAAGTCGAATACTTATTCATTGAGATTAAATGTAATAATAGTAAAGTATTGCTGGGATCGGTATATCGACCAAATCGAAATATTGAACTAACACCGTTGTTTTCAATATTAGACGAGTTAACCTTTGTGTCTCCGTTCATAATTGTTGCGGGAGATTTCAATCATGATGTGCTAAGGAGCTCGGAACTTGTGGATAGAATGGGCTTTTTGAATTTATTTCCTGTAAATATGGCTACTCCGACACATTTCACCAGACACGGTAGTACTTTACTTGATATGTTTTTTGTAAGCCACACTGAGAAGGTTCTTCTTTACGACCAACTGTCTGCATCATGCTTCTCTAATCATGATTTAATTTACCTTACATTTGAATGTTCACCTATGGTTTCTTCTTCAACTTACTGCTATAGAGATTTTAAAAATGTTAACAGGCGGCAACTAGAAACTGATTTGAATCATATTGAGTGGTACCAAATATATACAGGGTGGGCCGTTAATAAGTGCACTTTTTGTCTCGCTCTAACTCCCGAACGAAATAACCGAGACGCGCGGGGATGGTATCTCCTTGCAGCTCGAGATCTAAATTTTTAGTCGCAATGAGTCCGTTCACGGGAGAGCAGCGCGCTTTCTGCGTTCGCGCCTTTTATGAAAACAATCGCTCATACGTGACTGTTCGTCGGCTTTTTCGGGTAAAGTTTGGATTACGCAACATCACCGAGTGTCCAAGTACGAATGTAATCAAAAAATGGATCGTAACATTCGAGGCAACGGGATCAACGCAAAAACTTCGACCTACAGGACGCCCACGTTCCAGGCGGACTGCAGAAACAATTGAACGCGTACAAGCTTTTGTGCGCGAGGATCCAAGAAGCTCTACACGGAAACGCGCTGCGGCCCTGGGAGTACCCAGAACGACTTTACGTCGCATTTTACGGGATGATTTGAAGTTATACCCTTAAAAAATTCAGATTGTCCAAGATTTGAAAGAATCCGATTTTGTTTCACGGTTCAATTTCGCAACAGAAATGTTACGGAGATTCCCTCACTTCAATAACATTATCTTCTCAGACGAAGCTCATTTTCATGTCAACGGATTTGTTAATCGACAAAATTGTCGATACTGGGGAACAGAAAATCAACGCTTAAAACATGGACGACCGTTACACTCTCCGAAAGTGACCGTTTGGGCCGGAATAGCCAAGTGGGGGATCATAGGGCCGTATTTTTATGAAGATCGATACGGGCGTAATGTTACTGTTAATTCAGAGCGTTATGTTTCGATGCTTAGAGATTTTTTAGCTCCAAAACTGCAAGAATCGAGTGGTTACACTATTCACACCTGGTTCCAGCAAGATGGCGCTACCTGCCATACAAGTAACGACTCTCTGGAGGTCGTTAGAGAAATGTTTCCTCGAAGGTTGATATCGAGGAGGGGTGATATTGCTTGGCCACCCAGGAGCCCTGACTTAACGCCACCGGATTTCTTTTTATGGGGCTACCTCAAGAGTAAGGTGTACTCTAATAATCCTTCAACGACGGCTGAATTAAAAGCGAACATTGAAGAAGACATCCGCTTAATCACTCCGCAACTTTTGACAAAAGTGTTCCAAAATCTCAGAGTCAGATTGGAAGAGTGCTGTAGTCGAAATGGACAATATGTGGATGATTTAATTTTTAAAAAATAAAAATTCATTTCGTTTTGTATAATTTAAAATAAATATTTCATTTAAAAGCGCTACAGTTGTATTAATATAATTTTTTTTAAGTGCACTTATTTACGGCCCACCCTGTAGTATGGCTTCTGTTGATGACCAAGTGCTATTTCTTCAAAATAATATTATTTATCTCTACAACCTCCATGTTCCACTTGTTACTAAGCAAGCTAGTAAGAAAGATCAGCCGTGGTTTAGCAACTATATTAAGGATCAAATAAGGGAACGAAATTTTGCATATAAGCGATGGAAAATCTTTAGGCTTGAAGTATTGCATAATGAATACAAAATTTTAAGAAATCGAGTAATATGTCTTATTCGGGAAGCAAAGCAACAGTTTTATGCTCCAAAGCTTAATCCTTCTTTAGCAAAAGACAAACTGTGGAAGAATTTAAAGGAAATAGATGTAGGCAAGCAAATAAGCAACAAGAATATTTCTGTCGATTGTAACGAGCTTAATAATAAATTTGTTACCTTGAACTCGTCAGGTGTTGAAACCCAAACATATGAGTTGACAGATATGATCAATGATGGTTCATCTTTGACTAATTTTTGCTTCTTGCCTGTTAATGACTACGATGTTATGGATAGTGTTCTAGGTGTTAAATCTAACTCTATTGGAACTGATGGCATCCATCCGGTTTTTCTTAAAGCCATTCTTCCGTATATAGTCAAATACATAACCTACATTTATAATAGTATACTTATGACTAGTACTTTCCCTTCTATTTGAAAGCAGGCGAAGATAATACCAATTCCCAAAAATCGTGATGGAGATGATTATCGACCTATAGCTATATTACCTTTTCTTTCGAAGGTTTTGGAGAAACTGATAAATAACCAAATAAGAATTTTTCTCACAAGTAATAAATTGATGTGTATCAATCAATCAGGCTTTCGCCCTAAGCACAGCTGTAATACAGCTTTAATAGACGTCAAATATCAGAAATTAATTAGATAATGATAAAGTGACTATATTAACGCTTCTTGACTTTTCAAAGGCATTTGATACCGTCAACTATTTTATACTTTGTGAAAAACTTAAAAGACAATTTCATTTCTCTTTTGCATCTGTTAAGCTTATTCTCTCCTACTTAACCGGTAGATCTCAGGCAGTTTTTGCTAACAATGTTATGTCTACTTTCCTTCCTCTGCAGAGAGGTGTCCCTCAGGGCTCTATTTTGGGACCTTTACTGTTCTCGATGTATATCAATGATCTTCCGTCATGTCCACTGAACTCCTCTGTGCACATGTATGCAGACGACGTTCAATTATACAACAGTTTTCAACTAGGCATGCTCGAGAATGGTGTGCATGAAGTCAACGAGGATTTGAATACAATTGTTATGTGGTCCCGCAAAAACGATCTTTGTTTAAATCCGAAAAAAACTAAATGCTTAGTCATCTCTAGAACTATAACGGATACCTCATATTTTCCAGAGATATATTTAAACAACTGTGCTATTGAGTTCGTCGATTCTGCCAAAAATCTTGGGCTTACATTTAATAAAACACTAAGTTGGAACACTCATATTAATCTAACGCTAGGTAAGGTATATGGAGGTCTTCGACTGCTCTGGGCGTCTCATCACATAACGCCTTTGAAAACACGCTTAATATTGGCCAAAACGTTATTAGTACCCCTTATGCTTTTCTGTTGCGAGGTGTTTAGCAATTGTGACTTCGAACACAAGCGAAAACTCAACGTTGCATTCAACAGTATCACGCGTTATGTTTATGGTCTTAGGAGATATGACCACATCTCAAGTTTTTCAAAGTCTATCTATGGCATTTCATTCGATAATCTCTTTAAAGTAAGAACTTTCACCATGCTGCACAATATCATGCAATCACATCAACCTGAATACTTATATAATAAAATACACTTTACGCGTTCTGTAAGATCATGCGACCTTATCCCAGTACGTTACTCATTCCTTGTATCTGAGCGCCAGTTTTATGTGCATTCTATTCGTTTGTGGAACTCCCTCCCTCGCTCTGTTAAAATTATAAGCAGTCCGACCATTTTTGGAAAAATGCTAAAAGAATTCTTCTCCTAGCTCTGTGCTTATTTGATGATGAAGATGATGTTGATGATGATGATGATGATGGTGATCGTTATGATGATGAATTGTAAGTTTAAATTTTTAGATAATCGAATGTACATACATATATTACTTTCTTTTTTTTTATAACATACCTACATAATTGATTTTGTTTTGTTAATCTGTTTAATGCATACATAATATTTCCACCTTTTGAAATCAAAGCACAATTTTTGTAAAAATAGTATTATGATACTGAGATTTGCTCTAGCTTATAAGATATTGTATCTTACAGAGTATAATTATACAATGAATAAATGAAATGAAATGAAAAAAATTCTTACCCGAACATTTACGAAATATAGATTTTTTTTATTTATTCTTAATCGAATGTACACTTTTTCGTTTTTGATTCTTACTCGAACATTTACGAAATTGAAATTTTTTGTTTTATTCTTAATCGAATATACACTTTTTCGTTTTAATTCTTACACGAACATTTACGAAATATAGATTTTTTTGTTTTATTCTTAATCGAATATACACTTTCGTTTTTGATTCTTATTCGAACATTTACGAAATATACATTATTCTTAATCGAATATAACTTTTTCGTGCGTTTACCGACTGCGCCAATTATATCGTGGTAACCGAGTCTACCCAAAAAAAACATAACTGTTTTTATTTATTTTTATTTTTTTGTATTTATTTATTTTTATTTCTTTGAAACTTATTCTAACATTGATTTACATATTATTATTTTCTAAAAGTAAGGCCGCTGTCCAAAGCGAGGCTGCACCTTACAGATAGATCGTTGGATTAAGACTAACTTTACAATTATAATTTATCTCTAAGCTAAGTTCTGCATCGGGAAAGGAATGCACTTCTTGTTGACAAAATATTCATATTTCATTTGAGTCAAATGAAATATGAATATCACTTTATTAATTCTTTAAATGAAATATGAATGTGCAGGGGAAAAGGGGATGTATTCGTTATGGACACGTTTTGCAAGTTAAGCAAAAACAAATGGCGTGGAATACCGTTATGGAATTGAGTGCCGTTAGGCGAGGGGATTTAAGGGGAATAATGGGTTAATGTAAGGAGGTGACGCCTGAGACGTAACTCTTACAATTAAGTATTATACCTTTTTTTAAAGCCAACACTTTTGTCTATTAGCTTGTTTTTAAATCAAGTCAAAACTATGCAAAAAAAAGTATGGTTTGAAGTGTAATTTTTCAAAACCTTAAGATTATTTACTATTTTTTTTTTAGAATTCATTGCTCTTATTTGTTTTTGATCAAAAACTGAAAACTAGATGATTTTATGTCTACTAGTTCTCGAGAAAATTGAAAATTACTAAAAATCGAATATGGATTAAGATATAAATAAATAAATAAATAAATTAGGTGGCGCAACAGTCCATGAAGAACCAGGGCCTAGTGACTTACAACTCTCAACCATTCCTGTGTGCGAGTAATGTTCTTTTTTGTATTTTTTTTGTATTTTTATAAATAAATAAATATGTTTAGTTTATTTTCATCAAGCAGAGTTTTACAATCTCTTATAGATTACTACTTATATAATAAATATAATAATAAAATAATAGTATTAATAATAATAAATATAATAAATATGTATAAATACGTACAATCGGCGGTAGTAAATAAATAAAAAAAATATGAATTTAAGTAACTATGTGTTGATTAGATAGCAAAACAAGCATGACATATCTTTTAAAACTATCTCTTGAACAGAGTTGAAATATATCAATGGAGTGTAAAACACTATTTGTCACTTTGATGCAACGCGATATGGGTTCATTCCTACTGTAGTTGCTTCTAAAAAATTCATCACGTAGGTAGAAAACCATACGGAGACTTCTGCAAGGAAAATACAAATTAATACATTCAAGCAAATAAGAACAATTTATGTGATTACTTAGGATATCTTTTATCATCATTACTGAAAAATATCTCCTTCTTAACTCAAGCGTTTGCATACCAAAGAGCTGACACCTTACAGGATATGGAGGTCTATCAATACTCCAGTTCAGCTTATTAAAAGCATATCTAGTGAAGGATTTCTGCACTCTTTCTATTCTTAAGGTATGAGTATTATAGTTCGGATTCCAAACAACACTACAATACTCCAGATTTGATCTGACAAAGGCTGAGTAAAGGCTTTTGAGCGCGTAAGGATCAGTAAATTCCTTTGTGTTCCTTCGTACAAAGCCGAGCATCTTATAAGCTTTATTCACAACAAAATCAATGTGGAAATTAAAAGAAAGTTTATGATCTAATACAACTCCCAAGTCTTTTTTTTTGAGTAACTTTTTCTAAAACAATGTCATTAATTGAGTAATCAAACAAAATGTATGATTTTCTCCTAAAATACGTAAAACTTTGACACTTAGAGACATTCAGAAAGAGTAAATTTCTATTACACCACAATGCCAATTCATTTAGATAATAGACAATCATCAACAGATTTAATGGTTTTAAAAATTTTAACATCATCAGCATACAATAAATAATTAGAAAATTTAAAAGTATCAGGAATATCATTTATAAAAAGTATAAAAAACAAAGGTCCAATATGACTCCCCTGTGGAACACCTGATGTTACTTTAATAGCTTTAGATTTGAATTTATCTATTTTGACGAATTGGGTCCGGTTGCTCAAATAAGAGCTTATCCATTTTAAAAAATGAGAATGGAATCCCAGCAAAGAAAGTTTATGAACAAGAATTTCATGATTTACCCTATCAAAGGCCTTAGCAAAATCTGTGAAAACTATGTCTGTCTGAAAACCTTTATCAAAACCTTTTACTACGGAATTACATAAAACAGTGAGATTAGAAGTTGTTGATCTGCCTGACACGAAACCGTGCTGAGATTCAGCAATTACATTTTTGGTAAAAAAAATAAAGTTTATCGCAAACAATCTTTTCAAATATTTTTGGAATTACAGATAGCTTACAAATTGGTCTATAGTTACATATTTTTTGTCTCGATCCTGCTTTGAAAATTGGAGAGATGAAAGATGTTTTCCATTCATCTATGAATTGACCAGTTCGCAGGGAAATATTAAAAATAAAGCAAAGGGGTATCGCGAGAGTTGTTGCACATTTTTTAATGATCTTAGGAGAAATATCATCCGGTCCAGCACTTTTATTTTCATTAATACCTCTTAAGGCTTCAGAAACTTCCATTAAGCTTAAATTGATGCTACCAACATCGATAACATTAGGTGGTGAAAACTGTGGAAGTACATTAGGTGATGTAAGAGAATATACCGACTCAAAATAATCAGCAAAAAGATTACATATGGTTAACAAATCACTGGAAGTGCTGCCGCAAAACTCCATGCAATTTGGTAATCCAGTTGATTTTTTCTTTGTATTAATAAATTTCCAAAAATGTTTACAGTCAACCTTGATTTGTGATTCAGCATTTAAGATAAAATTATTACCTATATAAAAACTTATTAAGCACATCAAAATCTTTTTGTAAGGTTAAATACTTATGAAGATTAACCAAAATAGTTCTATCCTTTTTATAATTCTTAAAGGCTTTATTTTTTCTATTTTTAAGATTTGATAGCATTTTGTTAAACCAAGG
Source organism: Eupeodes latifasciatus (assembly GCA_920104205.1). Taxonomy (NCBI): domain Eukaryota; kingdom Metazoa; phylum Arthropoda; class Insecta; order Diptera; family Syrphidae; genus Eupeodes; species Eupeodes latifasciatus. Next base: position 246,236,460 of record OV049924.1, read on the forward strand.
AGGGTTGGAGTTTTTTTTAACAATTTTTTTTGGAATATAACTATCAGAGGCTTGTTTTAAATACAATTTGAATATGTTAAACACTTGAGTTAAATCTTTATCCAAAAAGATAGTCTCCCAGTCAATGGAACCAAGAAATATATTCATTGCATCAAAGTTTCCGCGTTTAAAATCATAGAACTCAATAATGTCATGAGAGTTTGAGATATATGCCAATAACTTACAATTAATAGATAGACATACATGATGCGTGGTGTTATTTACAACTGGAAAATTGATTCTATCTAAATATACTTCAAGTTCTCTATTAACAAAAACTAAATCAAGAATGCGACTAAGCATATTTTGGATATAATTTAGTTGCATAAGGTTAAACTCACTGTATAGATCAATAACTGAAATCTCAATATCAGTCGAAACATTAAATGGGACTAAACAATTTTCATCAGTATCTAGCTTCCAAATAATATCTCCAATATTGTAATCACCCAAACAAATAACGTGGTCAGAAGGACCTAAATTACATAATAATGACCTACAATTATTTAGATGCAAGTTATAAAGTTCTAGAGAACTACCTGGCCGAATATAGCTCACACATAAATATAAATTAGCATTTTTAACAAATGATACTTTAACAATTAATTGGTCTACATCAAAATTATGCGACAGTTGACTAGATATCAAGTCTATTTGGCAAGAAATAAATTTAGATTGTATAGCAATTAAAACCCCACCACCTCTATCAAACCCTGTTGTCGTCGCACAACGATCTTTGCGATATACATTATATTGTCTAGCATTAAAAATTTCACTCGTTAAGTGACTATCATTCAGCCAGGTTTCAGTTAAAACTATAATTTCATAATCTTGAGACGCAAAGTAAAAATATAAGTTATTCAATTTAGTTCTTACTCCTCCTACGTTTTGGTAATAAATATTGAAATTATTATTTCGGGTATTAACATCATCAGCGACAACAGCAACATCAGGAACATCAGCAACAACAGAAACATCATCAGAAACAACAGCAACATCAGGAACACCAGAAACATCATCAGCAACAACAGCAACTTGATCTTCGATATTATTAACAATATCAATATTAGAAACATTATTTAATAAGACTTCATCAATGCAAACGTCAACAGCAAAATCATTCGATTCAACATTATTTGATATAGAAACATCATATACAGCATCATTATTTAAATTTACAAATTTCGCAACACCAGAAAAATCAGCACTGACAGCAACATCCAACTCAGCATCACAATCAACAACATAAACATCATTAACCTCGACATTGTCGACAATGGCAACGTCAATTAAAACAATTTCATCAACAACGACATCAGCAAAGCCATTTCATCATTTTCAACATAACTTGCGATAGTAGCACCATCGACAGCAAAATTAATCAAGTTGGTCAGTTTTCCAGTATCACTACAGTAGGATTTTCGTTTTTTGACGTGTCTTCCTGGTCCTGAGGCAAATCAATGTGTGTTGGCCTGTAGCTAAACGAACGAATTTTTACTCCATTTGGCCAGAGCTCAGAATTAAAAATCATATTTGCAAATTCCAAGGGGGTTCCCACTTTAAA